>JAVKLF010000042.1:2743373-2757831 GCA_034783495.1 Millerichthys robustus
TATCTAAAAAGGTCTTTGTTCATTCAGAGAAGTGCTACCCCCTGCTCCTGATTTCCCACTGACTCAGCAAGACAGCATGAAATAACACTTCTTCAATTTACACTGCTCTTCCAATAACCAGATAGAGTTCAAAGGGTACTTAATCTCACCTGTCACTCAAATGGTTGAGAAGGGAGGCCGACGTGAACGAAGGACAAAACGGAAACTGAAAGCGTTTGAGCGATAGAGGCATGTTGAGGTGAGCCAGGGGGCTTTGATTACTTTTCTCAGCAGATGTACTGCAAGGAGTCATCGTTCACTTTAAAGAACACAGCTCGTGTTGTGCGGTTGGCCACCACTTCCAGTTTTATTTGACCAAAACAAAACACGAGCACGCTGAGATTCTAATTAAAGCGTTTTTAATTGCATGCAAATAAATGCAAGAAGAATCATGACAAAACCCCAAATAATCTGTTGACGCTCCTGTGGTGCATAAAAGGACAAGTATGGAAAGTAAAAACATTTTTTTAGGTAGCGAATGAAAATAAATAAAAACAATATTTCAGGGTAAAAATTGGCAATTTTTAACGAGTGATTATGTTATAAGTACAATGCATTTTTTGCCTTTATTTTTTTTTTATGATCGCAGGCAAGCACACAAAAAATATATTACAATCAAATGAGTCCTTTTATTGTTGCGTTATATTCTGAATATGAACAATGATAAGGTGAACAAAGCTAACAAGACAACTTCCAAACAATTAATATTTATGAAGATGCTAATTTTTACCACCTCCATGATAAACATGGAACTTTAAAGTCCAAAACTGTCTGTATATGATGCATGAATTTACCAATGAATAATTAAATCCACTCTTTATTTGTCATTCAGCTCACAGACCCACTGAGGTCCTGAGGCAGCGCTCAGTCTGACAGCTATAAACATTCAATGCACCCTTTAACACTAATTATATATTAGTTCCTAAACATAATATGTATTTCTACTTTCTACAAGACAAAACACTGCTACCATAGATGATCAGCATGACTTTGTGGCATCGTCACAAAATTGCTTTACAGCTTTTAAACCTTTTGCTATGACTCTTTCTATTCATCTCTGTCAGTCTGCCCCAGGGCAGCTGTGGCTACAATGTAGCTTACCACCATCAGTGATTGAATGGGTGAATGATTGACTGTAGTGTGAAGCCCATTGGAGTCCATAGGGACTTGCTAAAGTGCTATACAAAAACAACCATTTATCCATGTTTGGGAGATTTGTGGGAATTTTAGTTCTTTGACAGTCCTTGATGTTCTGAACTCCCTTCATAGATTATGGGTAAAGTTTAAGTTTTATGGGATGTAACGGCTGACAAGGCCTTCAGTTTATGCCACAAACTTATTTTAGATTTGTTTAGTTAGTTTCATGACAAAGGCCTTCCTCTTTTATTCTTCACCTTCTTTTAAAAGCAGGAATTTACATTTATTTGTCTCCCCGTGTGAAAAGCTGTGTCACAGGCTAAACCCCAAAGTCAAAGCCTGACTGAAGAACTGAAAACTAGTTGAAAAAGGAAATTACTTTTTCATCCCTTTGTTTCCTTTTTTTTTCTTTGCAGCTCAGAGGTTTTATTTTAATTTCACCAGCCTACATGACCTGTTCCCACTGAGATCACAGATCCCTTTTATGAAGGGAGGCCAGGGCCTGAAAACATGCATGTTTTTTGGACTTTAAAACCCACACAAACATGATTAGGACACACAAACTCCACACAGAAAACCCCAAGGCCTGAACCCAGGACCTTTTTGCTCTGAAGGAACAGTGTTAACTACTGAACCATCTTGCCGCCGCTTCAAAGGAAGACACAGGCTGAAGCGGTGACACAAATTAAGAAATATGCTTTTCAATAAATGTGTTGACTTGAACTGCTTTGAAACTGTCCAACACAAATGACAAAAGTGATGCTAAAAACACTCATGACACAGAGTTATATTACAATACTTATGGTTCCACAGCCATACTTTATCTCTGTACAAATAAAATAAACTCTCAAAGATTAAAGTAGTAAGTTTTCTACATGGTTCACATTTTTCTCGAATGGAAAGCCCATTGTATGAGTTGAAGGATCTGCATTAACAGTCATACCTTTGTTTGGGTCTGAGCTTGAGCTCCTTAAGGCCCATCAGTCTCTTCAGTTTCAGCCTGATAAATCAAGGCATCTAATCAGTGCATAAATATTCACGAGTCCTGCTCAGAGTGCTCTTGAAGGTGTTACTCTTTACGATAGCTTGGCATACAGCTTTTTGTGTGCAACAAATTCAGCAGTTTAATGGCAAATCTTGAAAGGTGGACGAGTGGAGTCTGTGACTACATTTGCCATTTTAGCATTTAGAGCAAGTGTGACCACCCCAAACTCTGTTTTTTTTTTTTTTTAAGTCACATACGTACTCTTTCATTCAATTCCAAGCTTGAAATATGAGGTGTCAAAACATGAACAATTATGGAAAATCATAAATTTGTGACCAATTTGAGCAAGGGGAATTAGACTGTCAGCTTTCTGAGATGTATGCGTTTTCAATTTCTCGTCTCTTAATGCCTGCCAGCTTTTCTCACCATACCGTTAAACTGCCATTTCTCCTTGTACTAATTGAGCACTCCCCCTGTTCTCAGCTCAGACCATCATGTGTTGCTCATCTATCATTGTTTGTTGGGAGCCCATGTGGTTGTCCTTTACACTGACTTTGAGAGAGCACTTCATCTTATTTGTTTGTTCCCTGACATGAGCATGATGCACTCAACCAGGCCGACCATTTAGAAGCTGGGAACCGTTCAAGAACGGCCTCCCTCTCCACGTTGCGTTGCCTCGTGCATTGGCTGTGCAATCGGTCTGGGTACCGAGATCATTTGTCATTTGTAAACTAAAACTATTTACCACTGGCATCTAATTTACTAAAAACATAAGCTACAGAAAACAGAAGTCAGAGTGGCACAGTCCTGCAATCTATAATGCAGCAGAAAGGGCTGAGTTCCTCTCCAGTCATTTGTGTTTTAGGGATGCAGTGAAGCACAAACTAATTCATCTAAAGCTAATGCACGGTTAGTTAAAAGGGTTTCAGAAGAGTGATGGAAGCTGCTGTTTATTTTCACTACAATATGAGTTACATGAATAAGTAAAAAAAAAAGATTAATAGAATGAAAATTCGATTTTGAGGATAGTTAATAAAAAAACATGAAAATATAATCAGTTACAGCGTTCATTTGAAAACATTGTAAAATATTTTCCTTTAAAAAAATGCATATTGTCTGCTGCTTTCAGGTTAAAGTTTCAGACTAGGATCATTTTATGTTAAGAAAAGATAAAACTATTCTGCCTCAACTTACAGCTCAGACAATTGTCTTCAAAAAATATATATATATACACAAACACAAACTGATTATGCTTTGAAAAGCAATTCTTCTGATTTTCTAAGCTGTAAGTGTGACTGGCATCTGAACATGGCATTTAGAAACAGTCCTGCAGCTTCAAATCCACCCACCAAACTCAGCACTAAATGTCTGCATCAAGGTCACCGCTTCAACCTGGCTTGTAGCTGCAGGGTTATAATGGAGGAAAAAAAAATCTGTTTCATCTAAATCTGATATTATTCATTGTTTTGAGCGTTGGACACAGAATACTTTTAGTCTGACTGGTTATTCTCTCCCCTACAGGAGACTCTGTGAAGGAGGCGAAAGCTCTTATCAAAACAGCAGGGCAGGTCTTTGCAGGATCCAAACGTTTCTCTGAGGAACAGAAGCTCAAGACGGAGGCAAAGCGACCTCGAATGAAACCAACTCAACCTCTGACCACTTTGAGTCGCCGAAGGCAGAGAAGCTGCAGCCAGACTGCGGCGGCATGAAGAGAAAAGACTTCAAGGACAGTTCAGATGGTGAACAACGGTGGACCGAACATGGCTGCAGGATTTAGGCTGCATGTGTTCTGTTCTTGTGCATTTTCTTACCAAAGAAACATTTTTAAATTTATAAAATACTCCTGTATGAAGTAATGCATGCTGTAGTACGAGTGACAGATTTACCAACAATACCTACTGCGTCCAGTCCATCACGCTGTATTTACTTTTCAGTCACAGTCAATAAATATAGATCTTGCATTTCTTGAAGGAATATATATCATCCACCACCTTTTATGTCAAAAATTAAGGTTTTATGATGAAAAGACGCAGAGTTGGTCAAACCTTCTAAAATATCTCTCAGAATATAACTCTCAGAGAATAAGTTGGGGAGGATCAATAACTACTACCACACCAAATTATTATTTTTTTTGCATAGTACATAAGATTAATTAAATTATTCAGTTGTAGATACACAGTAGGGATTTATTTTTCCTGTAAAATCACCCCATACTTTACTAACATGACAGGAAAAACACATGCACATGTGACTTTTTCGAGGATAAAAAAATATGTTTCAATTTGGCAAAAAAAAGTTTTTATCACATCATAAAAATACATTTTATATAATAATTTACAGCATTTAATCCAGTAGCATTATGATGTTCTGTAAAAGCAGGATTACTTGTGCTGTGGGAGCCATCAGGCTCACACTGGGAGGACTTGGGTTAAACATTCTTTAAACCAACTTGCCTGGAGGATGCTTATGTACCAGATATGCCTCCTGGGCACCAAATCACAGACTAGTGAACAGACCTACAGAAGCATGAAACTCACTGGAGCCTGCTCTGAGTACAGTATCAGTTTTTCTAAATCCAGTCATCGATTAAAGACAGCGGAATCTATCCCTTGGAATTAAGCTTGCCAAGCCTAAAGCTTTAGATGCCTGGCAAGCTTCTAGTTCTGTTGACTCACTAACATAGCAATTTAGATACTATTTTGTTCTAAAATTAGCCTGAGTTTCATCATCCCATTTCTGTTTAATCCCTAAATCCAGCTGGATACGAGTGATTTGGATAAAAACTGGGTTGGCAGTCTTACAAGAAAAAAAGCAATGTGAGCCTTGTCAGCAGGTTAGTGATGGGCTACAATTACATGCACAGACGTAATGCGGTGCTGCGTTTTACCTCTCATTTGGATTACAAAGTACATGTGAGCCTTTCTCTCCATGAGATCCGGTTGCTCTGTTGCTTTGGGTAGGCTACAGGAGATGACAAAATACCCCAGTGCAGTGCACACCTGTGGTTTACTATCCACAGACAGAGGAGTCTGCCAGTAAATCAGCAGGAAACCAAGAGAACAGAAACACATCCACCAGATACCCCTTGCTTCATGGGCTGAGCATCAGGTTGCTTCCTATGGAAGGTGAAAAAAAACACAATTTTTTATAGTTTTAGTGTGTTACATTCCTGCTACTCGCTCTGCACAATAACTTTTATGTGTAAGATTAGATAGAGAGTTTTTGCTCCCACATGCTTGTTGTGTTTCTCAAACCACATGAGGTTGCCAGAAAGAAAATGTCAGTATAAATAAATGGTTCACATGACGACGGGCGTTTCGATTTAACTTGTCAGGAGAGCACATAAGGATAGCAGTATCGGTCGTGTAAGCTTTTATTTTAAATCTTGACGTTTTGATCAGTTCTTTGTCTTTGTCTGTTTCCAGATGCACAGAGTTTCTGAGTTATTAAATAACACCAAACCAGTTAGAGTGTTATTCAGGTTTTCATCCATCCATTATCTTAACCAGCTTTTGCAGAAATCAGATGAAAAAGTTTACACCCTAACAGGTTTAACATTATTTCAATGTGATAGTTTCATTGAACTTAAAAGAAAGATATAGTCAAATATATTCACACTTTTTAGCAAAATGAGGACATTTTTTTCAAAAATAAAACATAAAAACATTACTAGATTTGGACAAAGTTGACTGTCAGTTTTGATCTGGGTCCTCGTTACAACACACTGAATCCTGGCAGCATCTATGGTTTCAAACAACATTTAAAAGTAGCTGCTTGGTGCAGATCTTTGTTTACCAGTCAGTGCATCTTAAATTAACCTGCATGTTTGCGGAAAGAACACCACGAGAAAACAATGTAAAGGACAAGAAAAGTCTGTTTCCCCCTCGCTTGTTGAGTTAAAAATATACATGCATGCTTTTAGCAGCAGAGCCTTTTAAGACTGAGGCACATATTGTCAAACGCATTTTTCTCTGGATCATTTAAATATTCACAAAATAGTTTAAACTCATGCATCTTGCACAAAGTAAACCAGTTTCCATAGCTCCATAAATTTGCTGCTGGCGTCAGGCAGTGATGTACTGTTTACAGCGTCGCCACGATGCGCCTCGTAGCCCTCCGTTTGGGAATGGCATTTCTTAGAGCTGCTGTTACACAACGTCGTCATACCACAGTATGGTATGAAATGCTGCTGCATGTCTAATGTCAACGTGCCACTCCGTCCGGCTAAAGAACCCATCTCCTTTGGACTCCGTGGAATCTGGTGACATTTCAATGGACTGTTTATCCCAGAAATGCCTTCTCCCACTGCAGGGAAAACAAGCAGGATAGGTCAACAGTATCCGCTGGGTGGGAGAAGTGATAAAGCTCTGCTTTTCACAGCAAGTTGGGCTGCTGTGAAATTAGAAGACAATAGAGTGCAGTTGCAGGCGGGAATATCTGGAACTCTCTGAGAGTTGCGGGGGGTCGTCTCCGGAACATATTAACATATGAATCAGTATTATGTGACTGAGTCACAGCAGAGTGAAATCTGTGAGGTCTGCTAACAAGACAGAAAGAGACTAAACTCTGGCAAACTTTTAAAAAAATTGGATTGGAGACAAGGAAACTTACTTAAATACTGGCCTGTGGGAATTATGGGTGTGAAGGCTGCTGTAGCACCCCCTCAAGGATACCAAAGGACGTACATGTCCAAATACATACTTAAAGAATTCATGTAAAAAGTGAAACAATCTTAATTTAATTTTGTACACATATTAATATTAATTATGTATATAGTTGGTATTATGATATGGCTTATGTAAGTGTTTGGGTTGACATTTTGGTCATTTGTGCATTGCACTACAAAAAACATTGATGTATTTTTAACTTTAAATGAACGAATGCCCCGTCTCCCTGTTGTGGTTGAGTGACTGCTGTGAGAAGAGACTTTGTTTCTGCTTAAATAAAATGTAATGTTGTTTTTTTTTGTTCTTGATAAAAAATGTAAAGAAGTCTGTGATCAGAATTAAAGAAAATGTCAGTCACAGAGGACAACACTGCAATGCTCTCAGTCAATTTTTCTAAATCATTGCAATAATAATGTATTTGGTGCCAGATAATGATTTCTGATCAATTTTGCTTGCAGCTGCTTGGGAAGTGTTGAGCCAGTGGTCATTAGAGTGATAATCAGCAGGTGTGCAGATTGTTTAGTGTTTATAATGTCAGATGATGCTAAGAAGAAAGTCTATTTTCAGCTCCTACACAAAATGAATGAATAAACATTAAGAATATTAAGATGAGGTAAACAATCATAACCTCTAAATGTGTGTGCACCGTCCTGGTGGTGCATAATTATACTGAAATATTGTGATACATTCGTTACATTATTTTAACCTTCCATGAGCTCTTCAGCAACAACATCTGTCTGGTAACTGTAGTAGGATAGTAGATCTGATCTGAAAATGTTTCCAGTAAGACAACTGGAGGTTTTACATCACAAAGCTAAAGTCTATAAATTTACCAAGAAGCAAAAGTTTCACCAGGAATTTTATCATTTTGTTCCCAGTGTGATCAAAAAATAAAGCAGTTTTAGTACATGGGCTTTTTCATTTTTTTCATTTGGAGTACTTTCTTACCCTCAGTCACCTTCTTATTAATTAATGTTGAACAACATGTAGATAAGACTATGGTTACGTAATGTTGGACTGTTCTTGTTACAGCTGTTTTTACAACCAAGAAGGTTTCTGGGCAAACTACGCTGCCGTGACTCAAAAACAACGAAATGTGTTATTATTAATAAAACAAATAAAGAAAGAAAATACCTGAAAGAATCAACTGGCTGCGAACTTTAGAAGATATAATTGGCATTATGAAGTTAGTACTGTGTGTACTATAAGTCCTGTACACTCTCTACACGCCTCAAGTTGCCTCAAGTGTTTCTTTATAAGCTTCAGCTCAGGGTGCGAGACGCAGTTTGAAGCTAGTTGTTAAATGCCTAATAGCAGAATTTATACTCAAGAGGAAACAAGGTTGTTTTTAAGACTCTTTTGAAAGTAAAAACTGTCGTGTATTGTTTGAGGGTGTATTCTTTTCCTTACATCCTAATTGGGGCTAATTGTAGTACGATTTTAATTATAATAGTGCCAACAACATGGAGTTCTTCAGAACAATAAAACATATTGAAAAACATTCATGGAGACTCAAATACAAAAAAAAATATGCTTTGACGTTGGGTTGACTTCTGTACTGATTTCAGGTCCTGTTTGTGTATGAGGAGGTAAACTCAGCATAAAGGTCATAAATGTATTTATCAAAAACTCAAAACTGCATCAACAGCTTTAAACACATAGAGACTGGACCTAAAATCACACTCCTTAGAATTTATCTCAAAGAATTAACTGTCATTTGAAAGGTTATTTCTAATCACGGTATCAACCCACTGTAGGTGTAAGAAACCTCGGTACATTGAATTCAATTCACAAACGCGTTATTAAACTAGAAACAAGAAGTGGCAGGTGAATGCCTCCCATTCGCAGCCCGACATCGCCTCTAATGGAGCTGGTGGGCTGTTAGGTGACCTTGATGCCAAAGGCAAGATGTTGAGTTGGAAAGCGGGGTTGTTGAGTTAACACAAACCCACCACTGTGGACTGTCAGGGTATTATCGCTGCTGAGCTGCATTTGTGGGCGCAACAGGGAGGGGCATGAGGATAAGAATGACAGTGACGGAATAACCACAGAGAAGAAGAATGAAAGCTAAGAGAAGATGCAGGAGCTGTAGAGACGAGAGAAAAAAAATCAGGGAATACAAACATGAAGGGTCAAAGAATGTCATTTAGTCCCCTTGCTGCCTGGATGACAGCCCCGCAGTAATGAAGTTAAATGGGGAACAAGCCCAGCAAAATGCTTTTGGGGGAAAAGAAGGTGATCACTAGAGGCCGGTAGGAAAGACAGCAACAAAGAAAAGTGTCCACAGGTGACTGACAGAGTGCAGTGGATGCAGTGCTGGCTCAGTCAATCAATAACCCCTTTCCTCTTGGGTCAAAGCCCCCTCACCAGTCTCATCGGTGGCTTCCATCTCCGACCTGACAGGGGTCTCATTTCGTGTGCCACCGCACTGAAAGGAAAAGTCACCTTCTTCTGTCATTTAATGGGATTCTTTAATAATGAGGAGAATCTGGAAGCAACAAAAGAAACCCACTTTTTATTTTTTAATGGAGCGGCTCCTCGTCTCTGTGCAGAAGACAGGAGATCAAGGCTTTCATTATTCACATTGTACACCTCTAACTTTGGGACAAGGTGACATGGGCTGATAGGAAGTTCTAGTGAAATATATTTTTAACCGGCTGACATATTGGAGGAGATTAGCAAAACTGAAAATGAATATTTTTGGGTTTGTTGTGTTCAGATCATACAAAGTGTGTCAAAATCAGCCAACATTCAATCCATACATTTGTAGCATTTGCAGGCAGAATTTGTTCGTAAAACTTTATCACATATTCCCTGCCTCAACCCAGTAGTAGTTTTTTTTTCACATGAAGCCACATTGTTTCTAAGCTGTTCTTTCATGAAAGGTAATTTTTTTGTAAAACAAGCTAATCAGAAAAAAACGAAGAAAGAAATTAGTACAGTGAACAGAATATGTCAGAGAGCATGGACCACCTAAATAGTTGATCACTGTCAAACACACAGAGTACCGTGTGCCTGTCAAAACATCCGTTGCTCTCTTTTAGCCCTCTAATTACATTTTGTTTGAGAACAATGTTTAATAACACGGCTAAAAGGTTCTCTCTGTGCCATCAAGTGGCAGACAGATAATGTGCAGTCTTTTGCATCACAATGATACAGTACAGGTGTAGTTCGCTGCACACGTCAGTGTTTCTTCTAAAATTCTCTAATATACAGGCTTCATTTTCACAAATCTTTGTTCTTTGTTTACAGCTTTTATTATCCTTAATTTGCCATTCATCCAGCAGCAATGAGTAGTCTTACTTCACTTGTCTCATTAGTGTTATTGCTGATAATATATTGCATTACTGGCTGTTATTGGAGAGAATGTTGCAATCTGCTCATGATTCCTCGTGTCCAATATAGTTAATTAGGTAGATGAATGGTGAAGCTCTGATTAAAAAAGAACATAAATTTGCATACTGTAATTGAATGTCACTCTTGGTTATTTTGTTCCTCCAGCTGATGGATGGCGATCATCTATACCATACGTTTTATTAAAAAAGAGGAACACTCCTCAGCACACGTGCACAGACACAAAAACAGACGGTCACACGCGGTTATCTTTCTGCATTATTCTATACAATCCTGAGAACGCAACGTAACGTGGAGCTTCATCAGTCTTTTGCTGCAGAGTCACAACACGACGACGAGTCGATGAAGAACAACAAACGGTCACAAATGGAACAAACTCAACGAGACACATCGACCCTTCATATGCAGCTTATCTTGGATGTATGAAGCTAAATAACTGAAATGTTGACACAGACCAATTAAAACTGTCAGATGATTGTTACTTTTAAGCAAGAAGTCACATTGATTCATTGTCAGAAATGACAGAGGTGGACATCAACATTCAAAATAAAATGTAGATATTTCTTGTCTTTAAAGCTTGTCTAATTCCCTAAACGCGTGCGCTTAAAAGAAGTACAAAAGTTCAAGCACAAGTGACAGAGAAAATAAGGCTTTCTACTTCATAATTAAAAACACACCAAATTCAGGACTGAGGAGGCAGATGATGCAGACATGAAAATACTTATTTAAAGAAAAAACAAATTAGGCTACAGTAGCACGTACTTTGAAAACAAAACGGATCAGAAAACAAAGAATGATTAAGTTCCTGCTGATTCAAATAAGGACAAAGTCAAAAACTATTCTAAGATTGTTTGATTTTTTAAAAATAAATTTGTGCAACTAAAGTGAGCCTTATCAACTTGATTAGCAGCCTTTACTCTGTAGATTCAGTTGGTTTTGACGGAGTACCAAAGCTTTTGGACGTGTGAGCTGAAGAAAGGTACATTAATTTCTCTTTTTCCTGCAAAAGTACCTTTTTTCAGAACCTCAGTATCACTGTGGACAATCACATCCTGTAAGGCACCAGCTCCATCACGAATCCCGCTGCTTATCCTGGAGACAGATTTAGGGGACAAAGGTTGGAAAGATGGCCGCGGGTAAAAAAAAAGAAAAGGCAGGTTCTTTGCTTGCGTCTAATGAGAAGAAGAAAAACCGAGCTTTTCTTCTCATTCTTAACACCTCAAGATGCCTGACCAGGAGTGATAAAAACAGCGACAAAAAAAGGAAGTTCATTTTATGAAGCTGGCTGCAACAAAAGGAGTTCCCAGAAACAGAAAAGTTTAAAGGAGCTGCCGTCTGCTCTGACTGACGAGACTGACAGACTAATGTTACCGATCGCAGAAAATTCATTCTTGTTCTCAACCTGACGAGCTCTTTTCAATTTTTCAGAACCAGAAACATCGTCAATGAACAGTAATTGAAAATACTGAACTAGACGTTGAAGCAACAAGTAAAAGGTATCTTTTCAAACACGGATAACACAAAAATGATTTCAGCAGTGGTCAATCTAATAAATCTAATAAATGAGCACTTGCAAAACATGCAGCAGGTTTTGTCGCTGACCCTGCACAGCAAACAGAATTCAAACCAATGTTCAACAAACTGACAGAAAGTTATCAGATTTAGGTCATCCTTTTGATTCCCTCATCTGGTTTGGCCAAAGATAAAACTGATCTCTCTTTCAGGCACAGTCTTGATGCAAGCCACGCATTAAACTGGCCCAGGGTGAAGAAACACCACATTATAAATACAAACACGGGGTAAAGTAGATAAGGTTGGTAATTCGTTCATCAAATCTAAACTCTATAAACCCCAAGCGGCACTGTTTTTTTCTTTTGGATGATTTTAGACAATCCTTCATAAATGCGTCAAGAGGGCTTTTCCTACAACTCCTGGTAAATCTGAATTTCCAGCTTCCAGATAAGAAAAAAACATCCTCCTAATAATAAGTCAATTTTCAGAGAAGATACAACACATCAAAATAAACAAAAAAACATGAATAACAGAATGGGTGAGTATAAAGAAGAGAATGAATCTCTCTCTCCTTCTCACAATCACCTAAGTATTCTTTTTACTTTGAGAAACAGGTGCTGCTCTGTCTCTTCCAATCAGATGCCAGTTACCCAAATAGTGCTTTGCTGAGCAAGTGTCAGGACATCATTAGTAACCGTTTTATGCTCAGTCATCTTATCGTTACATTCAAACTGTTTGGAGTCAGACGAAAGCAAACAAGTCTCAATTCAAACCTCCAACTCATAATTTACCACCGAAATCATAGCATCTACTTTATTTTTGTAGCGACATCAGTCATGGCAGCATTTTGGCGCAGCAGTGGGTGTTTAAATAAACGTTGCTGGTGCTGAACGTTTATCATGTCCTGCTTAAACCCTGAAGCTAAAAGGTTTTTTTTTTTTTACACTTTTTAAGTTTTAACAAATCTTTATACAGATGAATTTGTTTGCTCTTCAAATATTCTTTCTGCTCCTTTCAGTAGCTGCTTTTGTCCAGTGGATAATTCATTGTGCAACAAAGCTTATTTATAAAAGCATAAATTCTTAAACGTGCATAAAGGACACTAACACTGCTCTCCGGACCATTTATTCTCTTCGGATTCTCAGTCTCACCTATTCTTCTAACTTGTTGATGCTCATGTCTGTGTGTATTCTTTTGTCTGTAGTGTTAGCAAAATATTTAACGAGCCAGATTTGAATGAAACTTTCTGAAAGTAATCAGTGGATGTACGTCTTCAACTAATTAACTTTAATGTCTGTAACACATACTGAGCTAAAACTGAATGTGTGGCGACTGAGAGTCATCCTCAACACAAACTGAAAGTATTACATAAAAACGTTTTCTTCACCGTTCATTTTTCAACATATGATGATCTTAGTCCAAGGTCCTGCCATGAAAGGTGATAGGCAACGTGATTTTTATTTTTTTTTTCAAAGACTGCAAGTTCTTGAATTTAAATTATACTCAAGAGTTTTCATCCATTTTGTCATTGAAATGACTTATCATTGACTTTTGGTAAATTACAAATAGTTACATCATATTCTGCATGCTGGGACTGAGCGCACAGCTGAAAGGACTTAATGTAATCATCTTTAAGCTGCTATCAGTCACAAATTTCATTATTAAGCATACTCTGATACTAACTGTTTAATGTTTTGCCTTCAGGCATTTTCAATTAACCTTTGACTTCTTTCTTTTCCTTTTACGTGCGACTATTAATGATAAAACTCTCTCAGTACAGCTTCCCTTAACATGTCTATTAGTGCCCAGTTTTGAATATCTTTGCAGACACGCCCTGAGCTGTACAGTTTTCAAACCTTCCATTTCTCATTTTAGTGGTACCATTTGGAAGTGGATGACCCCTCAACAGAAAAAAACAGTAAATCGGTGTAAGGCGGTGTAACTTTTCTATTAAATTACTCCCTGGTATAAAGGTGTAGTCACAAAATCCTGGTAGCTTTGAGCAAATGTAATTTATTGGAGGTTTAGGAAACAGCCTGAACCATTTTTTTTATTATTTCCAATAACAGCACATCTTAGAATTTTGATGGTGTTACCAAAATCGACTAATTCATCATATTTGAGGGTTTAAGAGAACCATTATCAGGCAGGTGGAAGTACTTTGGAGCTTCTGTGCCCCTCCTCTGTGTGCCACACAAGACAAAATTGAGCAGACCAAGGTGAGAAGCAGCAGGATGTTTGGAAATGGATTAATGCTCCTGCTGCTTGGGGTTAACAGCTTGTCGCTGGGCTTCCTTATCAGACGACCAAGATCAATGACACAAACACATCTGCTCCCAGAACAATCTGCCAGAGAGTGTTGCAGGACACTGCACCGAGAATGAAATAAAATCATTATCCAGCAGCACCTTGAGCAATTTTATACCTGTTTGTCTTCTGAATCGTGTAAGAATTAAGGAGCAGCATTGACCAAGACATTCAGAGAGACTGATCTTTAAGCAAGACCATTTCAGGACCTAAAAAACAAGGAAACAACATTTGAAACAAGAAAGTTTATGCTTCCTTTACAGTGCACCAATACTCACTTGTCTGGTTTAGTAATTGGCAACACTTTTGTTGGATTTTTAACTTTCAGAATCTGTTGGAGTTTGTGCAAGAGTCTGAGACATCCGGATCAGCAGTCGGTCCAGTTTTGGATCTGTGTAGCTTGCGTTGTATTTCACAACATTTTTTACTTTTCTGTCAGGGCTCTGTTTTTGAAGCA
>JAVKLF010000042.1:2757931-2768141 GCA_034783495.1 Millerichthys robustus
CAGTTTTGGATCTGTGTAGCTTGCGTTGTATTTCACAACATTTTTTACTTTTCTGTCAGGGCTCTGTTTTTGAAGCAGAAGATTTTTCTTTTTTTTTACTCAAACACAAGCTGACAAGCAGATGAAGGAGGTTAAGGAGTAACAAAATCTAATTTCTGACTTGATTGCTGCAAAAAGACACTTCTGCCTCAGGTAATCCAAAAGAATCAACATAATTTGCAGCAGGGAGGAGCTCAGCACGTGGTGCAGCGTTCTCACAAAAGTAATGAAGACGAACTAATAAAATCCAAGAGCACAAAGGAGCATCAAAATGTGTTGGGGCAAATGACTAGACCAAAGATGCTGAGAATCAGCTAACATTAAATAAACTAAAGACAAAAGGTAAACCTTATCTGGTGTTCAAAATAACAAAATACGAAACATTGGAATACAGAGAACAATGTCAGAATAAAACAAAGCAAAATGTCTAAAACCACAATGACACAAATGAATTCACAACTGTTTCTGTCTGTATATCCATGAAATAAACCCACCCACAGCAGAATCACATAACTTGTTTGTGAATTTACACAGAAACAAAAACAGATATTTCTTCCAGATTATTAAGCGGTCAACAAGCAAAACAACTAAAAAGCTGTTTTGCTGCATATTGCTTATTAAATCTATATTATGGGACATTTTCTGGGTTATCTTTGTCAGAAATATTGCATCTCCATTTTAAGATTTTTTTTTTATCTAAAGAAAATCTACTTCCTGTGTAATATATTCAACTTTGGTACAACTTGGCACTTTAAAATTAACATAAGCATATTTTTTTTTACCATGCAGTCAGAAGTCTTGTGCCACCGCAGTTTAGAGATCATCTCTTTTTCTTTTTTCTCCTCTTTTTCATGAATCTCAAAGTAAATGTGTTCCAATAAGTCTGTTAGCGACTGGCTTTCTGTTGGGAAAACAAACAAGAACTTTTCTAAAACATATATAGTGTCATATCATTGAGAAAGTGTAGAATAAAGAAAATATTGCAGAAAATTGGTACTACTGAAAAATAAAAGTGTTTTTATATTGTCAATATGTGTGTAAAACAGCACTTTGTGTAACCAAAGGCCATAAGAAAGCCATTAGTCATAATAAAGGAAATTAAAAATGTATGCAAATTTTACTGATCCTAAACTTTCTGTATATCATTATATTATTATTTCATGAGATTTTTTTTTTATAGAAAAAGCAAATGAAAAAAAAGTGATGAGAGTCATCTGTCTGAACACAATTTGTGTCGGACTACAAACTGTGCACAGATAGTTCAGCAGGAATCAGGACAGGTGAGGAGCTGAAAGAAGCAGTCGGGCTAAAATGTAAAGGTCACCCGGGGCTGTACGCAGCGGGACGCTGGAAAGGTTATCTTCTTCAAATAATAATGTCAGCGGAGGACGACAGGACTGCCTGCTGGACAAACAAGTTTATTTGGCAAAAGTGTTGTTTAAGAAAGCTGTGAGCGTTCTGACGCAACACGTGATCGTTGCCCTGCTTTAGAATGATCCTTTCTGTTGCATCCTCTCTCTGTAGCTCAAGCTGGAAAGCTTCTGCAAAGTCAAGGCGATCCTGGCAGCACGAGGTGTTTTTGTTTTGTTTTGTTTTTTTCCCAAAGATGCACCTTCTCTAGATTTCTGTTAAAAAGGTCATATAGGGGTGGATTGTATCCACAGTTGGACGAGCGACATTATGACTGATCTTAAAAGCAGCCAAAACTAATATCTAACAGAATAAATGTTGCCCTATCCTGTCCCGTCCTGCGTATAGTGAAATATTGGCAACACTTCAAACTGAAGAATCTGGAACAAAACATTCCTGCGTCTATAAATAGTCATTTTACCTCAGAGACGGAAAGAACGAAAAAATGTTGCAAGAAAAATCACAATGTGGATTCGTGTTTTTTTCTCCAACAATCAACCAAACTGGGAAATGTTGTTTACTTCTTTCCAAAGTTAATTTTAGCTCAATGTAATCTTTTGCTGCAGATCATTGCAAACACAAAGATCCAGCCAGAGATGCCAGGTGTTGGCCAGATGTTCATTGAGAATGCTGGCCTGACGCGTTGTTTCTGCTGGATATATTCATTTACCTGATTGGAAACAACAATCTGTTATTAAGGGTTCTGCTCAAACTGGAAGCTACCCCCAGATTTGGTAGATTTAATCTTTGACCACTTAATTGTTTAATTTGGATTATAATATAATAGCACTGATAACTAGTCTACATGCAAATTTAAAGATATTTAAGGTGTTGATATTAAGTCCAGTCACAGCCTCAGAAACTGCTTGCAGGGGTCGGGAGATTTTTGTGGCTGTAGTGATAAACTTATAATCATTACCTCCATTTTAACGAGACATCTAAAATCCAAAGACTGGGCCGAAATCACCTAGCTAAATTCCATTATTCCATTTATTCTAAATTCCAAGATTCCAAGAGACAGCAATGAGATGAAATGGTTTGCAGGACGGTTGGTCTGCTTGACCTGGATGACCACGATACGTCCTACCCCCCTGGGTCTGAGGAAAGCATAAGGCTTCCGGAGATGTTTACAAAAAGCTTTACTTAAAGCAGACAAAATGTGTTATCATATAGTCTTTCTCTAAATAAGAAAGCAAACACGCAATAATAGTCTAACTCATTATCACTCAAGCGGAAAAATAAGAAAAGTTGCTTGTTTTTTTAATGTTATACTGCATGTACAACAACTAAAACTCTACATCACACCGATGATGTGAACTGAATCAATTTCTCTGTATCTTACTCCAATAACCTTGCAAACAACGTCGACCCTAGCAGTCCTGCAGACGCCCTCATCCTCCAAATGCTTTGATCTGGCGCTAAATAATAGATTGTGGTCGGCTAGTCAAGTTTTCCTCTCGCTCGGGGGCCCCCCAAGGCCTTCAGGTTGCTTTACTGCGCCTCTCTTTATACAGAACATGTACATAGAAACTAGCTTCTCGGCCCACGGCTCCTCACTCTGTCTTCCTGTGTGTAATACTTACTGCAACTTAGCGAGCGAGTCGGGGGTTCACGCCGTCACACTGGGAGACACGGAGGAAAACTCTACAGTTCATTTCCATGTGAGGAAAATGAACTGAGAAAAATAACCACAAGGAATTGCTGTATGTAATCTGCTATATCTGAGTCTGCATTTGCACTTTGCGAAGCTGTAAACAGTATGCACATATTTTATCACTGTACGGCGAGGGAGTGTGTGTTTGCATGTGGTGGAGAAGAGATGAGAGTTAAAGCAGGATTTGTAATATCACTACAATATTAGAATGTGAATAATGTATATAATCTACCTTTCAGTGGGAAATAAGACCGGGCTAATAAAAGGAGCCTCCAACAGAAATTGATGATAAGCATCAGAACTGGGTAACGGCAGAGTGAGGGGGCTCTGAACTGTCTGCGCCTCAACACACGGAGACAATCCTAACAGTCTGTCTGGGGTCACAACAACCTGTTAGGCGCATTATGGAGGGCGTTTTGTCATTTTCAAATGTCAAAGAAATAACAGAAAAAAGATAAAGTGTTGAAGATGCAATCTGCAAAAAGATTTGTTACTGTTTTTATATTATTTTATAATACCTAGAATTAGAAATGAAATTAAAATAAATCACATATCTTCTTATCCTCTCTTGCAGAGGTCTCCAATCCTGGTTCTGGTGACCCACTGTCCTCCATGTTTTAGCTGTTTCCCTCCTTCGGAACACCTGATTCAAATAACTAATTTACCTACTGAGAATGTCATCAAGATTAACAGAAGCCTGTCAATCACTCATTTCAGCCAGGTGTGTTGCAGCAGGGTAACATCTAAAACATGCGGGACGGTGGGTCACGAGGAACAGGGCTGGAGATCTCTGCTCTACTGACATCAGTCAGCCCAATTCATTTCTTTTCTTTTAAATATATGACAGACATATTTATTTGTAAATGTGGTAACCTGTGAATGAGCGCTTGTCTTGGGATGAATCCCAGATGGACGTTAAGCTTTGGTTTGTGCCGTTGTACAGTATTTTTGTATTATCACATTTACATGTGTTGCTTTAGCCTCTGCTGGGTGTCATTTTGTGAGCACGCACTGCAAAAATTAGGGACGAGAACAGAGCCGTATCGATGGGTGAGTTAGGGTGAGACTGCACCGAGGGAAAATGTGAACAGGGTCCTGTTTACATGTGAATCAATAGTGCTGCAAGTCTAAATTGTGAGAAGCATCCAGGTGACCCTGGGGAGGAAGAGAGCCGGGATGAGGCTGCATTAAATACAAGAGAGGTAGCGAGAGAATTCATGGTGTTGTGTTTTCATAAATAGAAATGGTGAGAAAAAGAGAGAATACCGTGCTCTCTGCCACCCTGAACTAAGTGATGTGATATAACGCAAACATAAAAAACACCACGCTTGCTGCACCGGCTGACAACACAGGTAAATCATTGCCCTATACACGGGCCTGTGAGCGAGCTTTATGCAAATAGAAGCATCAGTGTTTTATCACGACGTTTCATCAGGAGCATCAGCTTCGATCCACCAAAGACATTAACATGAACTTCAGAAATGAAGCAAAACACGTTGGTGATCCATTAGAACAACTAAAACGAGTCCTCTTTATGGTTTAAAGGTTCATTTTCAGACCTGTTTTGCGGTTTCGTTTCTGTAATCTTGTTTTTAAGTCACTTTATTCTCCACATACAGGAATTTGCACAACTGCATGTTTTATTTTCTGAACAAAGAGAAAATAGTTGAAAAGCTTGAATTTAGTAGTTTGTTTATTGTTTAATTTTATTTTGCCTTTACTTATGTGTTGATTCAGCAACTTAAACAGTGAAAAAATGAGCCATTCTTCATCATTAGGCCTTTATTTGTAGTTCTTTAAATTCTTTAATTTGTTTTTGGTTGAAACAATCATTCAACATGAGAATATGCCTAAATCCTGTATCTTAATATGTAAGTTTGTTTTGCTATTCAACATATTTTTTATGAATAAATTTGTTTTGCGTTCCACTTCCTCGTGTGAGAAGCAAAACATATTTAAAAAGAAAAAAAGAATTTCTGTTTTCAGCATCTGATTTAAAAATATTTGCTTATCTGGTGTTATCAGGTGTGAAATTTGTTTCATTTATACACAAATATTTGTCATTTGTTTTCCCAAAATGAAACTAAAGCAGTTTTCCGACCAACAGAGACCTCATCGTGGCTCTACAGAAAGAGCCGAAGGAACATTTCATTTAAATAAGGTTTTTTTTCCGATGAAAAGCAAATGAGAGGTATAAAAGGATTATATGTCTGAGTGTTTGCTAAGCTGCCAGAGACACAAAAAAATAATACAAAAATGTTGTGTCTGTTTGAAGTTGTTGAAAGCTTAGTTGTCTGTGAAAAACAGGTGGTGTTTATTTGGAAAACTACAGTTTGACTGTGACATGTGGGAACAGCAAGTTTTTAAAATAAATCAAGTTAAATATTGAAAACAGATAGGACCTACAACCCTAACAATACGCTGCCAGCACAGAAATATAAACTTTTCCCAAATATACTATATATATAAATATACCTTAGCCAGAGTTTGTGTTTCTAAAGTGGACAGATTAACAAATTTTGAAAGCTAAAGTTAAAAAGTAATTTATGAATATTGGATCGCATTTGGACCAGAACTCCGACTGATACATTTGATATTCTGATTGCTCAAGATTACTGGAATAATTTTCAGGTGAAATAAAATGATCACAGAACATAAAATTCTTGGCTACATGCCTCATTTGAAAAAATATTATGGAGTTGGTGTTCAATATTCTGATCCCTCCATCAGCTCGGATTAGTGGTTGTCGTTTAAAAGAATGAGCCGCTTTAATTAGTCATGTAAATGTCATCATCATTCTGTCAGGGTTTTGATGCCTTTATTCGGAGCAGCGGGGCTTAGGCTGAAGCTTAAAACGAAATAAGAAGAATGTTAAATCTGTGCTGATGGTCTCCACACAGCAGCTGATAACATATTAAACAGGAGGCCTCCGGGGCATGATGGCTCTCAGATTGGCAATAAAAACTATTCTAACTATTTTAAATAGCTACAAGAATGAACATGAGTCATAAAAAAAAAAAAAGCCATGAGGATTTCCACAGTTGTGTGATCACAGATCAGTTTGCATGGTTACTCAATAAAAATAAAAAAAAATATGTAATAGTGTTGGACAATTTTAACTTTAATTTTCAATTTCCAATTGTATTATATTATTCAGTTTATTAAACGAAAGTCTGGACAGTGAGGTGATGAATTCAAATGTAAGAATTGTGTCTCATTCTCCCAGAAACACTCTGTCACAGTTTGAGTTTGATGAATCTTGTCATCCTGAATATTGCACATACAATCAGGACACAAAGTATTTCATTATTTAAAAAAAAAAAAAAGTGGTCATTCAGTTTATTCCAGCAGTCAAACCTTATTTTTGGGGTATTTATGTTATCTTTTTTTAACCCAATTTTGTTAAATAAAGATTTAACTTTATCTTTTCATGTTTTGATGAAGCTTTTGACAGCCCAAATATGGCATTTTTCTTCGTATGAGGTGTCATGATTATTAGCTGCTTTGTCACAAAGACCCAGAGAAAACTACTAAGAGCCAGAACCTCCGCCATCATTAAAATAATAATGTCTCTTTGTTATCTAACCGTGTTCCTGCTTGATGCTGATCCCTGATGCTGCTTTGAAAAATACAGACCCAAAACGCGAAACTGATCCAACTATGTTATATCATAATTTTATTTGTAAAACAAATTATATCCAGCTGGAGCCAGAAATTGAATCTAAAGTCTTGTAATGGCCTCCACAGTTTCAACAAACTCCTTGGTTGATAAGATTCAAACAATACTTTGACCCACAGTGCATCACTTCAGACATGAGATACTTCTCACAGCATTAGTTGTAGGATCTCCGTCATCTGGGTCAGGGTAATCGTAAGTGATTAAACAGAAGGCAACTAAAAGGTCTCTACAGTCTTTTGAATGTGAGGTCAAATGTCTTCAAAGAAAGAGGAAGTAAGGTCATTTAGTCGCCTTTTATTCATGAACAGAACTTCCTCTAAATACGTTAGAATTTCAGGAAATATAGACTCTATAGGGTAGAGATAAAGATTTTTAAAATGTTAATTTATTTGCCAACTTTGTCAAGAATCTTTCTGGACTCCCAATCACCTTTGACACATTTCTTTGGAGGTGGAAACTGCAAAGAACACGTGCAAATGTAGGCCTACTGGAAGGAGATACTGTGAAGTAAATGGTTGCAGATGGTTGTGTTAGGCTGGCAGAGGACAGTGGGAAGGATGGGCGAGTGCGGGGTGGGGGGGGACTTGGTTTACTTTGGCACACTAAAAGCATCTGGCATCAGGAAAAATGTGGATCTCACCAACACAACTGCCACCCTCATCGTCACTGATAAAAAAAAATGCAAAAAATAATTTTAAAAAAACCCACCTCCACACACTATATCACTCTATGTTTGGTTTATCTCACCACCCAGCATTCAGGTAAACAATGGTCCTGAAAATCTATTGTGTCCACCCGGTGCTGACGCTTCCTGCTGTTTGCGCTGTGGATGTGTAGCTCGGGCTTTATGGTAATCTTACGGCAGGGCAAATGGTGTCTCAGAGGACCGGGTGGTCACAGGTAAGAGAAGCACAAAGGAGCTGCTGTTCGGGGTTTTGTTGAAAAGATGGAAATGTCACTTCTTCAGCACGGGCCTCCCTTGAATGAATTGATTAAGATGTACATATTGAGCTCCCTAGGGGGGAACCCCTCTTTATACTTTCATATTTTCTCCTGGTAACGTATGCTTTGCTGAGTCTAATGACTGAAACTGCACGTGTTTGTTGAGTCTTAAATTGCAGACCTTTGAAAGCAATCAATGTCTGTGGTTTGGTCTCATTGGGCACAAAAGGCAGCAACAAATAAGAACGTAGCTCCACTTACAACAACTCTGTACTGGTCAAGTTATAATTCCATCGAATCATTCCCACAATTTACCCAGCAGTCATAGCCAGGGGAACATAGTGTAGGATATTACCCATATTTGACCCATATCAGATTTGTTATGACAGTTTTAACTAATTTTTTACATTTAGTTTTTTGTTTTTCATGCCCTGCATGTGCTTCAATATAAACACCAGCTCCATTCAGCCCATTAGATGTTTCAGGCTTTCGGATGTTCTAACAATATTTTCCCACTTATTAAGAGATTCCTGTTAAAACAGTAAAAAGACAAATGCAACCAAACAGTAAGTGAATAAACTTACAAAGAAACAATGCAAACAAATCCACACTTTATGTGTATTCACTCAAACCTGAATTTTCAAATAGTTATGTCTCAAAACAACTGATGGAAATGAGGGTATGACACAGACTGCCTACAGAAAGACAACTGGAGGCTTGAAATCTTGTTAAAAATATAGCTGAAGTATTAATCCCATACATTATGTTTTCCAAATGTGCAAGCAGTAAAAGCTTGTCTTGAAAATCAGCGGAGCAGATGAATTTTTCATCTAAGAACAGCTGTGAACCTTGTCTTTAACAATAGGTTGCTACAGAAGGGCAAATATAAAATGAAGTAAAGGGACGTAGAGATTGGTCACTTTTATAGGCTCTGATTATTTTGTCCTCAGCTACTCTTCAAACAGAATGTGCTGAACACAGATGAGAGTGGAGCACAAATTGCTTTGTGTCTGAAAGGGCCTGAACAAACAACAAGAGAGATGCTTCCTTTTTGTCACAGATGATGAGCAAACAATACAGATTACAGCCAGGGCCTTGGTAACACTGTCGGCACATGCGCAGCTCGTGCCTAATGTTTGCAGCTGAAAATGTTGACGTCCACTCTGACTCAGAGATGACAAAGAACAGCGTCTGTTGCATGAAAAATGTCTGTCTATAAAGCAGTATGGATGATTCTCAAAGCAAGTGGCAGGAGTAAAAATCCAACTAGATTTGTTCCTAAATTACTTTGGCAGTAGCTCCTCTGAACAGCTACAACAGATTTTAGCACAATTCCTATAAACCTGCTGAGTTGTAGGCTGCCTGGTGTGTTGGCTCCAAAAGTTAGTCAGACGTTCATCCGATGGTTATTCCTTACGTTTTTTACTAAAATCCTCAGTGGTTCAGTGGAGATATTTTAGTAACAGACAGACACATAAATGAATCCCTTTTTCTGCCTGGGAACTGCACAGTTAGAGTATTTTATCAGTGTAAGGAACAAAAGAAATTTGGGGTTAAAGTACTACAAGGATGCAATTTCTAAATAATCAAACCAATTGAATTAATTACAATAGTAAATACATGAAGTGTAGAAGATAAAAAGAGAGATTCTGAAGGCTGAGTGGAGACCATTTTTACCCACAGAGCAGCTCATTACCATTATTATTGACCTGCTGTACAGATTCTGGGGTTTCAGGCAGTGTTGGATGACAGTTTCTGATGAATGTGGTTCAAACAAAAAGAGAAGTTCATCTGTTATTTCAGCGTAAACAATACCACAGCCGCGATCTCGTCTACATTGTTGGGAGAATGATTTACGACAAACAGCACTGATTGAACTACTTCAGCAGTGGTGGTTTGTGTGTTTGTAACAATATATAACAAAAAAGCACACACACACACACACAAAGGCCCACTATGGCCTGGCTCCAACCCTGTTTTAAATTACCTTTCTGTAATGCAATTACCCCCCCGCTGCGAAGGGCGATGTTGTCTTTTTGTTTCACTACAATTTGTTTTTCAGCCTCTGTGGGGTATTCTGACAGACACTCCGTGACCTTGCCTCCCATTAAGTCATTGCTATCCGACTGAGCAAAAACCAAAAAGGCTTTTTTTTTTTTTAAGGTGGCAGGGGGTCATATTTGCTGAACGATTCCCAGCAGTAACTCTCAGGATAAAAATAGGAAATTAGTTGTTCAATGATCTGCAGTAGGTTGTGTGTGCACACACTGTGAACCTGTGTTTATTTTTGTTGTGCACGTGTGCAACTACAACAAACTTTAGGAGATGACAAATTATTGTTAGCCTTGTCATCTTTACTGACCCTCTGAAAGGAAGAAGTGCGTAAGGAGGATGGATGGATGGATGGATGGATGGATGGATGGATGGATGAATTTTAAAGTTTGCTTCACAGAAGCTGAATTACTTTTGAAACCTGTAAAATGTGA
>JAVKLF010000042.1:2890863-2906698 GCA_034783495.1 Millerichthys robustus
CAGTGTGCTATGTCTGAGAAGCCGATCAATCAGACTCATAAAAAATTAAAGCCTACACAGAGAAGTGTTTTAATGTTTGACATTGCTTCTCTCTCTGCTCCCACACTCTCTAAAAGTGCATATTTAGTTCTTGGCAAAGCCACAATTTAGACAGCTCGGCACTTTTCTACATAACCTACTTTCTGAAGAGGGTTGTTGTGTTTTTCTCCCCCCCGGCCAACCCCCTTTTGTTTAATTACAAGCCTCTATTGATTTCCATGGGAAAGAGCAGCACGCTTTGCCCACACACACCTCGGCTGCATCGGCAAATCGAGACTGGAATTAAAATGCGCGGTGCCCTGTGCTCCCCAGTCTGAAGACAGCTCAAGTGCTCTCTGCTCCACGCCTCAAGTTTTAAGATGATCCTCCTTAATGCGGCACTCGCCTAAATACATACAAGGCCCTTTAAAGTCAGCTGGAAGCGCTATGTTATTTCCATAACCATGTCTCTTCTGTAGAGACCGGCACAGCTCTCTCTGAAGCTCGACGCACAGTAATTATGGAAAGCAGTTGCTGCCATTTTGTCTTTTCAAATAGCGGTCTTTGTGCTGAGACACATTGCAAAACATGGAGAAGGTGATCCTTCGGATTTATCAGCAGCATCTCGTTTGTGTGCACGCTCTGTGGATTACTGCACCGTATATGAGATGCATCTTCAAGCCAACCTCAGGCTGTGGAGGAGGCAATCAGGATTTGGTCGAAGAAAAAGGCAGGATAAAGACCACACAGCCATGCTCTGACACTTAAAGTCAAGGAGGGGATCAGAGACTATAACTTTAAAGATGATGGCCGAAGCCCTTGACTAAAGGTCTGAATGAAAAAGAAAGGTCAATGCGGTTTACGTGCCGGCTCCAGCGCCTGCACCACCCCCACAGCTATGAAAACCACAAAGCCTCGTCCACCCCTCACTGTGTACAGTGCACATTCGGTTGGTGAGGCTCAAAGGTCAGAACTGACTCCCATTTGCATATAAGGACTCGCTAACAGTCCAACATGGCTTCTGCTGTGCGGCATCAAGTGAACGGCTTTGCTGTTTCAGTTGTTGTTTTTATTAATTTGACTCTTCCAGCTTCCCAATTCCAGCACCGAAGGGGTTAACCAGCCTCTGTGGGTCGAGAAGTCTGAGCTGCACAGATTTAATCAATAATTTCTATCAGCCCCTGGCCCAAGAAATCAGCAGGGGGTGGGCTGGGGATGGCGGGGCGGGGGCTGGAAAGAGAGGACAGGGAGGGAAGGAGGCTGGGAGGGGGATTCAGGCTGGGAGGGGGTTGTAGGTTTAGACGCCGGGGGGTAGGGAAAGGACTTTCGATCACATTTCAGCAACACAAGACAGGGGGCATACATCATGATTAGGGGCTGTTCCCACGATCATAAGAAGCCTATAGGGGAATATTTATATCTGCAGGAGTAGCCCCGGTGCCTGGAATTTATAGCATGGTAATTGTGAGCCTTTTACACATGATTACAGCATAAGGAAGCATTTACTTAATGGTTGTGATCGTCTGTGAGGCAGAGAGCTGAGAACGGGATGGAGGCGAGGAGAAGGAGGAGAGCAGCAGCGACTCCTCCAACGAGCTATAAATCCACGCTACAAGCAAGCTGTTCGGCACTATCATGTCATCCCTTTCTTTACTACATGAGCCAAGTGTGCACCACTGTATACACCTAGTCTCCATCCCAACCCCCAACTCACAAATATCGATGGTGAAGATGGTGTAAAACCCCTGAAAAATGTAGCATTTGGAAGAAAAAAAAAATCATTTCACTTGTGGTGATATTGACATGCCGCTGACATCTCAGCCTGTTCAGATTTTAATGAGACACGGTTCGATAACTCTCAGAAATGCAAACGAGCTCTTGATGCCCTAAAAGCTAACAGGCCCCTGTAATCTCAAGTTGACAGGAGTGCATCCCAGAGTCAAAACATTTCCTTAAGATAATGATTTTAGAGTTGAATGTTCACAGGGAATTCATGACCAGATGTATTCATGTCTGCTTGAGTACTTAAATTTTGGAAACTCAGCTAGACTTCGGCGCGTTCAAAAGCCCAGAGGTGGACAATGCAGCTGTCAGACTGGGATACCACGCCTGAGATGTTGTGACGGCACTGAGGTCGCGTTCATTTCTCAAACCCTCTGTTAATGAGAGAAATTTGCTGGTGTGACTCGGAGGAGTGAAGGCTTGATCGTACAGTAAACATCATCAGCAGCCTTGATGCGTTTCTCAATAAGGAAGCCAATCAATTGAACGTGTCAGAGCTGGTATGAGAGTAAAAAAAAAAAAAGGCAGCACGAGTGGTTAGGTTGTAATCTTGTAACATGCGAGCTGGATTGAGTCTGTGTGTTTGTTGGAGTTGGAAATATGGAAAATTAAGGTTATTTCTAGATGATGCTCAATGAAAGTCATTTAGTCAACAGAATGAATTCACAAACTGTTTGGTGTTTTCTTTAACGAACCAAAAGCAATAAAAAGACTGTTCGGCAAAATTATTGTTAGTTATTAAAAAACAAAATTATTTATGAACTTTGCCAAAAGTAAGTGTGTTTAAAATGTTTTCTTTAAATATTCTTTAAATAGGCCAAGTTCAGTTTCTTATTTTACAGTGAATATTAGTAACTAATGCCCAACTGATTAAAGCGTCTCCTGTAACACTTACAAATTCATTGTATAAAAAAATATTTATATAACCTCCTGAAACCCTGCATCCTGACTTGAGGAGATTGGCTTTCTGCACCATATTTGATTTTGTTCAACTTAGACCTGTTGTGCTTATTCAGAGAGACTAGCTTAAAAGGGTAATTATGTAAATATAAATAGTTTTATATATAGTTTAAAAAAGCACTTCCTGAGTCCCCTTGGTTAATTTCGAGCTCTAACACCCTGAATGTCTTGTTTCTCTAACCAGTACACAATCTTTTATGCACTTTTTAAGCTGTAAGTGATGATATACTGATAACACGTTTCAGTATGTTAATATGTTGTTTGAAAACATATAACAAATTGAGTATAATCACTTAAATTTTTTTCTGTGCTGCACTGCTGTGTGTTGTGTGAACATTCTCTGCTGCTTACTCCTGGAAACACATCTGATAATGTCAGCAGAACAGCAGCCCAACAACCACACAGTGCTGATTGAAACCTCTTAATAGTGTGCATTTAGGTAATTGCAGGACTCCCCAAATATGTTTTAGTCCACTTTAGGCTTCTAAACACCCTGTGGGCAATGCCGACTCTGCTTGACGTCACGCCGCCTAAATAGAAAATAAATTAGTTCCACCTAAAGTGATTATTACTCACTTGCTGCCGCCACATGTAAATGACTTTTATGTGAAACTAATGATGTTGTAGTGTCCACTAAGGGAAAAGGGGGAGAGAGGAAGTGGTAGGAGATGAACAGAGGAAGAGAGGGGTGGGGTGTAGTGGTGGGGATGTTGGCGCGGTACACAAAGGCAGAGGTTGGTGTTTTGTTTCCTGTAAATACAGAATTACAGTGTGTTAGAGGTGAAGGGTTCAGCGATGGATATGCAGAGGAACATGCAGCCTGAATTTAAAATACTTGTCTGAGTCTCAAAATGGATCCGCTGCTCGGCCCACACACTTCAGGCTGCTTCTCATTCCTGCCCGACAAAACTGGCTTATTTTGCAGGTTAATATTTTTCTCTTTTCATTTTTTTGATTTCAGATTTGTTTTACATGAGCTAATATTGATTATGTAATTGAGCAGGCTGCTGTGGCTGCAGTGGTGCTTAACCCAGACCTTGAGTTTTTTTTTTTTTTCATTTTGTGGTTGATGTAAACAACATGGACCTCGAAAATAATGCAAATAACACTAATAAAAACAAAATCACTAAAGGAGTCTTTCACCTCAGTCCCCGTTGATTGAGTATCACAAAGTTTCACATTTTACCAAGAGATGATGAAGGTTAACATCTTCTGTGAAAAAGATTCATTTCTAAACATTGGCTGTTGGAGTGTTCGGCTAAAAATAATAGTAATAAAAAAATCTATTCTTCGTTTTAGAAGGATAAAAATCTGGTTGAAAATGACTCCAACACATTTATTTAACTAATAAATATATTTGAATACCATCTGTTTATGTTTTTGAAAAGCATTCTTTGGAAGACAAGATTTCACACTTTGTTTCCAGGCCAATAAGAAAAGAAAAAAAAAACCCAGAAAAGACTTCAAAAAATAATAAAAAAGGATAAAAATGCCACGATTAAGACATTCCAGCTGTGGTTTTGAAACGTTTTCGGCTGCTTTATCAGCTGCAGCCGACAGAAGCTCACTGGCAACAAGATGTGAAAGATTGAACATCTTGATTCCTTTACTGCTCAATGAAACAAGTTGCTGATTCATCTCTTTCAACTAATCAAAGTTGCCTAGCTAATCTGTTTTCTTTCAACAAATCCACTTTCCCCCAGCCTAATCCATTTGTCCTAGTTAGCCAGCCAGTCTGTTAGCTAACCTGCTTCCCCCTGCCTCTTCCTAATACATCTTTCATCCTTGTGCCTGCAGCCTGCAAGCGTAAGGAGCAGGAGCAGAGCAAGCTGGAGCGCAACCAAGGCCCGAAGCGCACCAGGCTGGTGTTCACAGACCTGCAGCGGCGCACGCTCATGGCCATCTTCAGAGAGAACCATCGCCCCACCAAGGAGCTGCAGGTCACCATCTCCCAGCAGCTGGGCCTGGAGCTCTCCACCGTCAGCAATTTCTTCATGAATGCCCGCCGACGCAACCTCAACAAGTGGGCAGACGAGGGGCGCCCCTCCTCCACTGGGTCCTCGGGCTCCAGCGTCTCCTCCTCTGCAGTGTCCTGCAGCACCGCGTGACCACAGACCGTCCTGAAGGTGCGACAGGCAGGGAGCAAGGAGGCACATAGACTGATCTAAGTGGAGATCAGCCATTACAAATGTCCTCCTCGTTGTTAGAAGGAGTGACGGAGCTGTTCTAGATGATTTTATGATGAAGATGAAGCATTTTTTTCATTCCCAAACCAAAGCTGATTGTCTCTTTGAAATGAAAGGAGGCAGTGTCCAGAGTGATACAGCAGCAGGATGTGAGGTCCTGCTTGTACAGTCAAAGGTGCAAAGATGATTTGACTCAAAAACTCTCACACCCTTACATAGATGCCATCTCATAGCATTATTTTGATTGTGTAGTTTAGAAATAATGAGGGTATTACAAATCAGGAGGAAGCATATTTTGATGTACCTTCAAATTTTATTTTCATCTCTCCAAACATGAAGAATCAAGAGGTGAAGTTTGCTCACGTCTGGAGAGCTCCATTGTGTACCTTTTTAAATCAGAAGTGATCACTATTGTCCAAAGATGTTAACCTTTCCCACAGCCCTCCTCGTTTTCCTCGAGAATCAAAGTGAAAGAGGAAGAAAAGGCATTTTTAAAAATTCCTTTTTTTTGGCGAAAAAGCCAATTTCCCCTTTTTTTAGCATGTGTTTCCATGGTGATGGACTGTACGGTGCCGTTTCATGTTTGGAGCCTGGAAGAATCAGGAGGGTTCTGTAGCATCTGTAAATCCCAGCCGTCAATCATTAACCACCAACAAGAGCATCTAAAGCATTTTGTCAAAACGGTCTCATCTTGAATTAATCAGAGGTTTCAAGAGGGATCCACAGTGCATCTCAACGTACGCCGGGACAAAATCAATAAACACAAGTAGGACGCCAAAACAGACTTGTTGATGCAACCGTTTAGCTTTAAGACTCTTGCTGAGCTTCCAAAGAAAAGCTCCACAGCCATTTTATAACTCAAAATCAAGCCACAAAAAAAACAAAAACAGAAAGGTGTTGAAGACAGGAGGTAGACCTGACGCAGTGTATAGTGACATTTTAGTATTTTTTCGAATCATTTCCAAAGTAACTGTCAACACACACCTCTGCTCCATTCTGAGACCCTTTCTTTTCTTCTTCTTCTTCTTTATTTTTTTTTTTACAGATGTCTAGAAAATGGAGGAATGTGATTTTTTCTGCCCTTTTTGTACAGATTTCAAGCACATCGATCTATTTATAGAACCACGTTGGAAGTGCGGGGCAGTTTGTTTCAGCCCTGCTGACGTACAAGGTCATTTTTTTGGTCCACAAAGGAACAGCTTTAACACGTCTCCTTATAGCCAAAAGATAAATCAAACCAAGAACATTTCAAATGCAATTACTGACCTGATCATGCTATTTATTTCTGTATTTGTGTATTTATTGATTCTCCTTTTTTCTCTGTATTTATTTGGTAATTTATTTATGCTATCTATATACTGTAAGTATTTATTTAACAATGCTCTGTATGTCTGTGTGAAACTTAAGACTTTTTTCTGATGGGCACTTTTAGCTGTAGAATCCCATCGTAATACCAAAGATTAACATTGCCTCCCTGAATGTACGGCCTGAATCCCTGAACCCAGTACCTGATCCAAACCCAGTCCAACCCGATCCACCCAGTGTTGTTGCGTATTTCTCGATCCTGAAGGCCTGGCGTTTTTGTTGATTTTTTTTTTTTTGTTATGTATTTTTTATTTTGTAGACTATTGGGGAATTCTTTACTCTTGCAAATGTCTCTGCTGTCAGATCTTAATGCCAAGGCCAAAGCTTGTTTGAATGTTGTGATAATATTTATAATTAATAATACTATGAATAATAATAGTGACAAAGATAATGTGGCATCCCATGGATTTAGAAGTTGCTTGTAAAGTCATATTCAGACCAACGTCATCCGGAGATGTGTGTAAAGGGTCCAGAGACCCACAGAAAGTGCTGACTGAAGTGGAGTGGGAATCCTCCAGGGTCACATGCAAACATGTGTGCTGCTGTGTGTCTGCTTGGCTAAACATGCATGGCTGTGACCGCCACCTCCCTCACCCAGACTCCTCCCCAGTGCAGTGCGGAAAGTCATGTCGATGTCCAACTCAGTGTGAGCTCACTGATCCCCCATATGCCAAGCTCTTCTGCCAGTTTTCTCAGTTCCAGGGAAGTTCCTTGGGTTCACTCCTGCTCTTCTGTTGCTTTGTTTCAAAGATATCAAAATTTGCTTGCGGGTTTATGTTCTTACGGTGCGTTTTTCCTCTTCTTTGAGTCTTCGAGGGGTTTGTGTACTCAATCTTTGAAGATCTTACAGATCATCCCTGACCTTTGGGTCTAAGCATTCCTCTCTGGTCTCCTGCTCTTGTTTTATTTAACGTAATACCTCACCGGGCTGTGAATAGTTGGTGAACGGCAGTCATGAGGGAGTCTCCCAAATGTCTACGGAATTTCTTCTGAATTTCACAGGGTTCTCAAGTTCCTCACGAGTCTCTCAGGTGCAAAGTCTCGTTGCTTGAATTTTGAACGTTTTCAAAAAAATCAGGCGACTGCTTTGCTCTTGAAATAGTCATATAGTTCTTAGGTACAACTCTTAACTTGCCACAGGCTTTGCCAACTTGTCTTAAGAGTGCTAGAGCTATCTTTGACACTTTCATAGGAGCTCTCCTCTGACAGAAATCATCCTGGAATCATAATAATAATTGTCAAAATTGTACTCTAACAGATTAAGTCATAAACATGTCTGCTGAGGAACAAAATGAGTCAAGGTGGGCTGAAATAAACATCAAAATTCAAAAAACAGTAGTTAAAATAGGCTGTAATAACAACAACAATAATAATAATAATATAAAAAAAAAGAGGGAAAAAAACTGACCACATGGTTTGATTGTCCACAACGCAAAGTTTAAATTTTCTAGCAATTTTGAAGGGTTTCTTTCACTAATTAGTTTCCAACAGTCACAGCTCAGTAAAATACTACATGAAGTTTCTGTGGTTGTTTTTAATTTTGATAATGTTGCAAGGCTTTCATGGCGTGACCTTCATTAGGGGTTTGTTGAATGTTTTCTTGGCCTTCTAAATTCTTGCGAGCAGCTTGAATAGCACAAATGTTTGGATTGTTTTCGGTGTTTTGTGTGGTGGAAGCGTAAACCAGGAGAAAATCACCAAAGACCCCACTCCCCGACTCCAGAGTAAACGTTTCCAATAAGTAAGGAGGCTGACATGGCTGTTTTCCACCTTCGCTCCCTGTCTCATTTTCTCCCTGTTTCTCTGTCTTTGACGTTCGAAGGGGAGGATTGGTGTAGCCCCCTTCACAGCGTGCACTTGAAAGACGAACGGTCATGAAAGGGGCCATCGACTTTTTCGTGGACTTCAAAGGGGGAGGCTTTTTTTTTTTATCCCGTCTCTTTGGGTCAAGGTCTGCTGTTGGCCAGACCTGTGGGCTTTAGGGGGCATTCAAAAGGGGCGAGGTGGGGGGGAGATCAGAGAGGAGGCTGAATCACCCAGAACAAGGATGGTAGTTCTGTGTGTTTGGAAGAAGTGGTAGGAGGGGTGTTGTTTGAGGGGCGGGGTGGTGGTGGGTGGGGGTGTTGGAGTAGTGAGGCATGAAGCTGAATTAAACTTTAATGAGTGACAATTGTAAGCATGCTGAGAGCAAAGGGTGGCAGTGGTGGGGGTGTGAGGTTGGGTGTGTACAGGGGTGGAAAAAAAATTAAAAATAAAAGAGCTTGAAGGCCCTTCTGCCGACCCTTGCTTCATTGTATCAAAGCTGAGGTGACACCTTTCAGGTTTCCCTTTGTCTCCCTGACAGGGAGCCTAAAATGGAGACAGAGCTGTTTGTATTGAGCCACCTTCTGCTCCGTGTCAAGCAGCAAAGCTCTTCCTTTTCTGTGAAGAAAGGAGGAAGCAGGGAGGGGTGAATACAGTTGGCTGCTGCAGGTGATTTGGTGCCATTTTAGTCTGCGGCTCCCCCTAGTGTCAATTTCAGATACTTCATCCTGAGACAGTTCTGGGCAGGACGGATATTTTACAGATACTCATTGAAAAGTAAAAAAAAAATGTTATCCCGAACCGTGTCAAACGGTGATATGCAATCCTGAAATCTTCATTAAGCTGTGTCTATGTGAGAAAACACACAAGTTGGAAATGAGTAAAACTTCAGAGAAGACATTAGGGTGGAAATATAAAAGTTAATATATTTTAAGGACACATTGACCATCATTATAAGAAAAATAATAATAGTTTTTATTTACTTAAGAAATCTGAATATCTTCTTGAATCATTTTCATGACTTTCTTTGAGTACCTTTGATGTGATGTACACATCAACCTAAAATAGACAAAGAAATAAAAAAGAAATACCAAAGATGAACAGGTTCTGTAATTTTGATTTCAAATACCATCCTGTGCAAAGCTGGAACTGAGAAACTGACCGTAGTGCTTGAGATGGAAGTCTTTAGACTTTGTAAGCCCACGTGTGTCTGTCCCTGCCTTTCCCCCCTCGTGTGTACACAAAGACTTTACCCATCTACCTCAACTGTGTGAGATGTGTGGAAAAGATATTTCTTAACCAAAGAGTCCATTCTGTCAGGGTGTCTGTCTGTCAATCTATTTATCTATCTTGTCTGTCCATCCGTCTCTTTGTCATGCCTTTTACTCCAAACCAAATGTGCTGGAATCAATCTGTAACAGGAGCCGATCGGGGCTCTCGTCCAGCCAAAGCTGAAGCCCAGTATGTTAGTGTCCCATTAATCCATGTTCTGTATATAAATATGAAATCATTTTCAAGACCAAAAAGAAAAAAAAAAAAGGAGGTGACAATCTAAGCAAGGAGGTTCTTGCTGTAATCAACGTTGCCTGTTCCTTGTTTTCCATAAACTATAGAGTTAAGCCCAGGAAGCCCAAGAATCAAGCACTCATCCTGAAATAAAAAAGGTCACAGAAAACAGAAGCTATTTTTCCACATTTGTAAGCCACCCACTGTCCCTCCCCCGTGGTATTTCCAAATGTTTAGTGTAGTAGAGAATCTGTTCGATCCCACTGTTGTAAGTAGGAATTAATAAAATCCATACAGAAAGCTTTAAGTGAAGAAGAGCTGAGGGGAAATATTTGACTTAAGTTGTAGTTTCCTCAGCTCAGACTCACCAACCCACCACGCTTTACCGTGCCATTTTTGTCCACGTGTTAGACTTCCTCTTATGAATGTGGCTAACCAACCAAAGGCTTAAAAAAAAGATACACAACACTTTAAACATCAATCATGGTGGGACGTTTTGTATCAACAACTAAAGAAAATCCCTTTGAATACCTCATGTGAAAATTGTTTGTTGTGATGTTGCACTAAAAAAATTAAAAAATGACTCATTTGTAACCCAACACTGAGCTCTGTCATGTTATTTTGACTTGTCTTAAATGGTATAATTTCTCACAGTTCTTCATTTTACATGTCAAGATAACAGCATCACACTTCCCAGAATTGACTCAGCAGCTTCTTTATAGTTTCACATATGTAGAAATTCTTTTACTTAGTTTAAACCATCCATCTCCGGACATCATGTCAGAACAACCCAACACGTTCATAAACCACGATAAGAACCATCAGATTGAGATAGTTTAATATTTTATCCATTTTATTCCCTTTTGAATAATTTAGACACATTTCTGAAAGTTCCAATCTTCTTATTAAACTATAGTTGCAGGATTGTTTCTGTCCTTCCACAGATTTTTCACTTCCAGCCCTTTAGAAATCAAACTTGTTTTAATGGCTCCATCTTTTAAACTGCTGCAGAACTGTTAATAATAGCTGAAAAAAAATTTATCAATTAAAGATCCCTGCAAAAGTTTGAATTTCAACATGCTAATATTGTACTGTTAGGTAAACAATAAGTACAACATTTGGCATTTGTAAATGTTATTGCAAATCATAATCTAAGCAGAGAGCATGTATTTTTTAAAGCCTAAAAAACATTTAAATTGAACAACTGTACAGTAGAATTACAAGTCTACAGAAAAAAAAACACTTTAAGATGTATTAAAAATGCTGGTTTTAAACTTTAGTATTTGAAGAGTTGTGGTAAAACTGTTAAAAGATGATGTATAACATTAATTTTGCATGAGTTTCAGTTCAGGTTCCACCGCAGCTACATGACGGGGTAACATCCGTACAGAGCGATGCCACACTGGTTGTTCTTATTGCGCGCCATCCGGATGTAGCCCTGATCTCCGAAATTAGTTCCCCAACTGGATGCAGAGCAGAGGATATAAACAAAGCTTTTAGAAATGCAGATGAAATCGTGCGTATTTCTGCTAACAGGTTAAATGCAGAACAATAAGCCTGCTCCCTGTGCAAACAGAACTGTATGTCAGCCCTAATTTTTCTGTTTCTCTTTTTCTTCTAAAGTAGCCGGAAAACACCAAGCTAGCAGAGAAATGATGGAAAATACAAAAGCAAAGGCAACGATGGTAATGATGTCTCACCTGTTTTTTACAAGCCAATAATCTATATTATCCTGAGTACCATAGCCCACAGCTAGGACTCCATGGTTCACTTTCTGGGTGCAGGTGGGGTCATCGTAAACTCCTGAAACAAGAAAAGTTTAAATAATCGAAAATGAACATATATATAAATTCAGAGTTTCCTATCTGTAACATGTTATCTACACTTACCGCTCCTGTAGAAGGCAAATCTGGGCCGTGTGGCGTCAATCGCTACTGAAATGGGTCCAATATTGGCAAGGCCTTCCTTCAGAGCTGCCTCGTTCCCCTCGGGCAGAAACTCGTACCGGGAGCAGTTTGCTGCTCGATACGCAGGGTTGTAGCGGCAGGTTTGTTGCTGAAGTTAAAGAAGAAATTTGGGCGATTAAGGCTTGATAATACTTGGTGATTTTAAACAAAGAGAACAGCCATAAAAAAAAAAAAACTTTTTTTTTCTTAAGTTTTTTTATAGACATGAGGTCAGGGTTAGGACAACTGATTTGTGAGTCATTTGTGGTTGGCTAAAATAATGGTTATTTAATATAAAGGGTCATTTATAACCCAAATGCTTCAGAACATTTTATTTTTTAGATAATAAAAAAAAAATAATAATTTTTTTGTATACAGACAAAGAGCAAAGTTTAAAAATCACAAAAAAACGTAATAATTTTTACAATTTAAAATACTTTTTAAAGCTTTCAAAATTTTTCAAAGTGACGTTTTGTTTCATCGTAACTAAGGTTTTTGTTATTTCTGGTTGAACTACAACTGAAGCACGTCGGCAGGGCTGAGGAGAACTGCCCTCCTCTTCCTCCTTTTCCATCCTCAGAAATCTCACGAAGCAGCTGAAGCCTGGAGGACAAACATGTTGTCCGCTCCGATTAATTCATTGTTGCTCCAAAGAGACATTAACAGGAGAGCACAGACGAGTGAAAAGTGTTGCTGTCTGCAGCCTGAAGGGTCTGGCTTAACTTGATCCTGCCGTTCATACACCCACACTGGTGTCAGAACACAAACCTGCTTCACACTGGATTTCTTTTCACAAAAAAACATCTGGTTTACAACAGCCAAAGGAACAAAAGAAATCGCTTGTGTAAAAATAATGCAACTTTTAAAAAGGCAGATAGGGAATGCACTAACATAACCATGAACTGCAGGTTGATTCTTGTAGATGTAAAACATAAATGGAGTTTAAAACTCTTGACTTTCAGTCCATGTACTGTAAATGCTGTTTTAAATTGTATTCCTTTATTTGCTGTTATTTCCTCACCTGTCCCGTGTACGGGTACGAGGCATCAGTGTCGATGCCTTGGTTGTCGATGACGTATTGGAAGGCGTGGTGCATGAAGCCACCGTTGCAGCCGTGGTTGCCGTACTTCGTGGAACAGTCCACCAGGTTTTGGGGACTGAGGTCAATGAGCTTTCCTGTTGTTTTGGCCAGCTGACCCTCCAGGGCCCCGGCAGCGCTGAAGGCCCAGCAGGAGCCACAGGAACCCTGGATTTGAAAAGTTACTTTATCGTTACTCGTTTTGAATCTCTTAAAAATGAGCACAACAGAGGGGAAGGAAACAGGAAAGGATGTTCAACTTTTTAGAAAAAATAAAAATCTTAAGTAAAAAAAGTAAAAGATAATTATTTTTAAGATAAATGGTGTTGAACGATGACTTAAAGCGGGTGAGAAATGGTTTTACGCCTCTTACAGACCCTAAATGTGTTGGTGGTAATGAAACTTGCTAAACTTAGAGTTGTGGGCATGACCATGTACAAACCGATGAGCATGACAAAGAACAATATGCATTTAGAAGAACAAAAAGGAAACGATGACAGAAACAAGGCGTTCCTGTGTCGACCAACGGCACAAATGAAAGATTAGATTTTGTCTCATTAAAGCTGTGTTCCATTTTATATATTTTTGTTATTTTATTTGTTTTTTTTTTTACCTGCATTTTAACCTTCGTGACACAGCCCTTGTCTCTCCAGTCCATAGTGTCAGGTACGCTGGAGCCCGAGGCCCCTGTGAAGCGAGATGGCGCCCTCCGGAGGTTAGTGGGAGGCGTGAGCGTGGCAAAAGACTGCAGGATCTCCTCTGCTGTCTGTGAGGAAGAACAACACCAACACTGAGAGGAGAACCAACTGAGACACAAGCATGTTTCAACAAGCCTGTTCAGGATTTAAATGTTATCCGTGTTACACCATAATTCAGTATATTTTTACAGGGGGTGCTGCTTTCGTGACGCTCATAAACCAGTTCATTCCCTACAGATGAAAAGCAAGCAAAAGGTTCAGTTGATTATTTTTTATTTATTTATTGTTTTGTTTTCTGATTTTCTCTTGGTTAATTTGTGGGACTCATCACTGTTTTTGTGATGTCCTAAAATCTGAACGTTACAAACTATTCTCCACAGGCTGAGGCAGGTTAAAGGACACACTCCTCACCGCAGACACTAATTTTCCACTTTGCAGCCCGAGTCGTTCACTAAGTCAGAGTACGCCGCAGGTTTTGGGAGCGTTCTGTGTGTGAGTTGATTGCTCTGTTCAGCTGAGAGAAAAACTCATCTCATTACTGGAGAAAAAGCCTCAAAGGCCAGAGTGAAGAAGCAGCAGCTTCTCAGGAAAAAGTCAAGTTGGAGGAACAGAATAAAAAAGCTGCAAAACTTTCTCATTTACATTCTGCACAGAGGGAAAACCATTCTTATTATTTATTAAGTCTCAAATCAGATTTTGAATTGAAAAAGCTTCCTGGACAGGAAACAAAACATCTTCAGCTTCAGAGTAGAAGTCTATTTCTTTTGTTTTTTAGTCTTTTTTGGATTGATCTCGACCTGGATGACTGAGAATCTCCACCAGCGTTTAGTATAAATTTAAGCACGAAACATTTCTTCTTCAGACTCTCTAATCACTTTGTTGAACTTTCAGCGCTAATACTTTGAAGGGTTTCGGTAAAGAAAACGTCCAAAGAACAAAAGAAACAAGACAGGAGAGAATCTAACCAAGTCTCCCAAGAAGTTCATGCTCAGGTCGTAGGTGTGAAACCCCATGGAGGCCTCCAGGTTGTGTGTAGTGATAAGCATCAGGTTCTGCTCCCACAGAGCCCTGCGGCGCACGTGCTCCTCCTAAACACGGTGAGATAACACGAGACAAACACGGTGGAAGTTAATTCATTCTGAGCCGAACTTTCTCAGTTTCAGCAGCATGTCTTTAACTACACACTTCATTCTGGTAACTCTTGTTGTGGGTCTTCTTCCACAGCGCCCAGTGGACGTCCAGCCTGCTGTCAAACATGGCGGCTGCTCGCGCGCACAGGGAGATGAACAGCAGGCTCGCCAGCATCAGGCCTGAAAACACACGCAGAACACAGGATGTCAGCTGACCTTTGAGCAGACAGACACGGCGCTGAAACCATCCGTCTGATAGAGATCAAGCCTCGCACGGAAACAAACTCACACAGATGACTTCTTTCAGACCCTTCGTTAGACATTGTCTTTTTTTCCACATATCTAGAGTTTAACTATTGAACCAGCACCAGAACCTACAGAACAAGACCTGCAAGAACCAACACTGCATCAGGAACCATAAAGGAAAATATATCGAGCTCGATGGAGGAGGAAGTGGTTTTTCAAAGAAGGCCTGATCGGTTAAGTAACAGTTAGCAAAAAAATGCAGAACAGTCATCTCAAACCTCAAATTACCACAAGGTTACTGTCACTGTGCCTCAACATGGAGGCAAACGTTTCAACCAGGATGTGCAGCAATGAGTAATAAAATAAAAAAAACTGATGCGTTGTTTTATTTTCTAAAGCGTCAAATGAAATCTGATAGCTTAATCAGAAAACGATGTTGTTGCCATGGAGCTTTTACGCCCTGGTTTAGTTTCACTTCCTGTTGTTAAAGTTAACCAATGTGTCACGACAAAAGACCAACACGTTACAATTCGGACTTTTAAATAGGTTTAATATTCTATAACTTGGCCAAATGTTGATTTTTGTCTAAATCTAACAACCTTTTGTTCTTGAATTGGTTTTGATGTGTTTCACAGTCAGACATCATGACTTTCTTGTTGTTACTAAATCAAAGGAAAACATCCAAAAGGTAAAGGAGTTTAAAGATTTTAGATTCTTAGCTTAACTTTTATGCAAACTTATACAACTGATTATGCAAACAAGCTCTGAAATGTGACATTGGATCAGACCAAATAATTCTTTCTATTATAATTTATTTTTTTAATCTTCAGTTTTTTAATAATTACACCGAACCCTCATGATCATACGTATTTACTAAACGTATTCCTCTGTCGTCAGCAGGTGAGCGGTGAAGATCTGCCGTGTCAGCGAGTATCACTTCTACAAATCTTAGCTGTCGCAAACGTTTCGTAAAATCCACAAATGACACAAGAGGATGGTGCTGTGACCAGAAGTGAAACTAATACCAGGAAATGAAGAACTGCTATCAAACATAAATATTAGAACACATGGTGCAGCCATTAAACAAACAAACAAACAAACAAACAAACAAACAAAC
>JAVKLF010000042.1:2961738-2972442 GCA_034783495.1 Millerichthys robustus
AAAAAAAAAAGCGATGAAATAGGCCTTGAACAAATTCTAATATATTCTACCTTCATCCTGCAGGTAAATGACTCAGTGCTGACAGATGTGCAGGGTGCTGGGCAGATCGCCTCCCCCTCTGACATTTCACCACCCTATCCTTCCCAGAAGTTCATCAACTTACCTGCAGGTAATAAAAACAAGGAGGGAAACATACATGTTTCATTGTAAAAGTCTGAGTTCTTGTCCACACAGGAACAGCATTTTGTGAATTTGCAATAATTTTTTTCAGCCTTGCAAAGTTATTAAACCATATTTTTTTGAAACTGAATTCAAAAGTGAGAAAAGAACCCAAACAATACCGATCAGTTTTTAATTGAACAGCCTAAACCCTTTTTAAAACAATGATGTCATAGTCTGACCTCTAACCAACACTGTGACCCTAATAAAGACAAATACTTGTGTTTGTGTTGAGATACCAGTTGTTCAACTACAGTCAAACCTTTATATCATTACTTTATTGAGCAGACATGGTTGGTGAAAAATAACATTACTATAGAGCAAAGTAACTAATCTGTATTTATCCTTACCACAAAAATAGTCAATAATTATTGTAAGGAAGATCAATATTAAGGAATAATTCGAAATAAAACTGTTTTCTTAACCAAAGTTGAAAACTTTTGATGAGTTCTAAAATGTCAGGAGTCATGCTATCATTTTTTAAACTCTGTCATTTTGGTACAAGTCTTATTCTGGAGTAATGCCACTTTTATAAGAAGTTATCTGATCTGTGTCAGCGGCAGCAGAGCGTCACTTCAATTCAAGGTGCTATGAAGTGATCTGTCTTTAACAATCCTCTCTGTCCGAATCAAAGAATGGAGAAAACCCTTTTATCCGAAGGACTTTACAATATGTTAGAGTAAGTCCTGAATATGATAGATTTACAGAAGCAGATAAAAAAAAACATTTTTTTGTACAATTTAAAATCTCTAACAAACATATAGCATTCTGGTTTGGATGAAAACAAGTGTTTAACGTTCAGAAAAAAACAAAAAGAATGATCTGGATTGTGTGGCCTTAAATTGAACATTAGTATTTTCTTTGCATGCTGAACCAGATAAACCTGGGTGGTGTAAATCCATAGCTTTTCAAGTCTGAAAAATTAGTGTGTAAACACTTTGGCAGGAAATGAATCTCCTAACAGTGAAATTATAAGCCAGCATGTCACATTAACTAAACAGAGATGTTTCTAATTAAAGTGACCTTTAGCAGTCACAGTGCGTGAAGAGGGACACAGAAATTGGCAGTTTTCTTGCACCATCTAATGCAGATGAGATGTTTGAAGAGGCACTCAAATCAGCGAGGGTTTGGTTTTCGCTGCAGGGTGCTCTTCCAGATGGGGAGTGATTGTGGATGCAATGAGCCGGGACTTTTCTTAAGCTGAGTAGAATTCAAATAGCGATCAGAGCTGATTAGGATGTTACTGCCATGATTTCAGATGCTTCTCCCTCTGCATTGCTATGGAGACAGAGCTCTGAGTTGGGCTCTGTGTGGAGACCCCAGGAAGAATAGTCTTCATGGAGATGAAGACTAATGGGGATCCCATTCAATGAACAATAGCTGCTTATTTATTCAGTGAGCTACTCTGCTTTCATGTCGTCTGTGCTCCTTATCTCATTTCACCTTATTTTTAACATTCTTTTTATATTTGTCCTCCTGGGTCTCTTTTATTTTGTCCTCCATTTTACTTTGTGTTTAATGTTTTCCTTTCCATGTCCCCCTGTTCTCCAACCTCAGTCATTTTCCTTCTTGTGTCACTTCAATACCCCCTCCCCCGCCTTTCCCAACCGTGCACTGATCTGTCAAGTGAGCTCTATTTTCTGCTGTATCTTTTCTCCTGGATGTCTCAGATGGGAGTCTGTATTCTGCTATGTCGTCGGTGGGAGGTCAAACTGGCTCAATCCGGCGCACATTTGGCTCGCAGAAACTCCTGAAGACAGAGAACATTTGGCTTCTGAGTGAGTAGGAGGAGAGGAGTCACGCAGAAACCGTACAGGTTTAGAAAAAAGAAAATTAATGCATATGGAGACGGTGGGTGGTACTCTCTGTACATCATCTACTATCATTCCTATGAGGAAAAAAACATGTAGGTGTATTCACAGTTACGGACAGAAACCTTTCCACTAAGTTTATGCTCCTGTTGATCATCACAGTGTCCTTTTTAAATGCTCACACCAAAGGTGTCTGTCTGTCTCTGTGTGTGTGTGTGTGTGTGTGTGTGTGTGTGTGTGTGTGTGTTTGGACATAGCATCAGAAAGATATCTGAATTAAAGCTCTATCATTAAAAGTGTCAGATGATGTGTATTCTTAGAAGTCCTATATAGAATATTAGATCTCCAGCTTGATGTAATATTACTTCTAGTTCCAACTTTTTCCTTAACCGTTTTTAAGATGCCCTGTAGGTAAAATGCATTCGTAGTGAGCTGATAACATTTGAATGAATGTATTTCATTCTCTCTTTCAGATCCACAGTTTGCTGGTGCAGCTATAATCCCATCCTCACAAAAATTCAAGGAGGAGATCTATTTCTTCTTCACTGAGTTCAACAAAACAGCCAGAGTGGATGAGGAGCCATACAGGGCTCGGATTGGTCGCATCTGCACGGTAAAAAAAGTCCAGCTTGAGAATGCAGAGAGCCTTCCAAACCTTACAAAATGCTTTTAAATGCTTTAATTTTCCCTTTATTAAGTAATTAGAGGCTCATCCTGGGATACAGGAAGTTTAATCAGCTGCCTCTCAATGTCAGCAACTCTTTAGTTGACTTTTTGAAGTGCACCAAAGGTAATATCATAAATTATTTATGCCGAAAAATGTTCAAACTATCGTAAAAATGTCACACATGGTGTGGTAGTGTATGTTATATGAAAACATTTTTATATATCTTATTCTAAAATGAATCTCGTGCCGTCAGAGTGCTGCTTCTTTGCTTTGGAAACACACTTGTGAAGATGTTTCCTTTCATTAAACTTTGCAATCAGTAAAATCAGATCAGGTGTTTTATAATTAGCTGGGAAAGTCAAAACAGATGCTGCTCTGTGATTCATGACTCATCCGCTGATTTATTCATTCTTCAATCTCCAAATTAAGATTCTCAGATGGAATAGAAAAGGTTAAAGAGGAATTTTTTTAAGAAGCAACGGATGACTTGTTTTGCCATGTGTGGAATAATATTGTTTGCTAACTAAGATTTTTTGTTTGACCTTCTTGTCTCAGAGAGGGACATGGAAGATAGTTTTGTCAATTTTAACACATGAGGCGTAATTCAAACTTACTATCATCATTTAAGAAGTAAAACATATAACTGGGTTTGTTTTTGTTCTTAAATATGAAATGAATTCTCCCGAGATCTGTATATTACAGTGCAAATCTAAAATTTGCAGTACTTGTGTATGACTCCACAAATTGTACTGTAATAAGCTGTGAAGGATGGTGGGACATAAAGCGTAGCTTGAAAGGTTTTATAGATGATTACAAGTATTTTAAACACATAAGTGTTATATGTGTGTATTTATCTGCTAGCTGCTTTGTTTTTAATGCACAATGTACAAAAGTTGGAGTTTGATTTATTTTAAATAAAGCATTGAGTTTCCACATCCTATACTGATATAGAAAACCTTATTTTCAAAATGGGGATTCTTCTGCACAGCATGGGTTTGAAGACAGAAACTGCATCTTGGCAGCAAAACACAAAGCAGGAGTCTCAAAGGGTTTGGCAACCTCACTGTCCTTGTATGACTTTGGTGTAACAGCCCTTTTGTGTTTTTCTTTTTGTATTTTTACAGGTGGACGAAGGGGGCATCAGAGCCCTGCTGGCAGACTCCTGGACCACCTTCATGAAGGCGCGGGTGATGTGTGGCGCGGGGAACACTCAGCAGCAGTACAACAACATGAAGCAGGCTGTGGTGCTGACAGATCAGGACAAGAGGGAAGGCGTCATGTACGGCCTTTTTTCCAACGCATGGTAAGATTTCAAGACATAAGTCTTTAAAATACACCACTACTGAGTCTTGTACACCTGCAGAATAACAAGTGCAATTCTGTCAGGATCAGTTTTTTTTTATTAAACTAGAATTTTAAATTGAATTGGATCTATTAATGCAGCTGGTAAAGGGGTCCTCTTATAAAAATGTCTATAATTCACTCACAGCCTATGAGTGTGTAGATTATATGCTTGCTCTGTGCCTGAATGTTTTTTTTCAGCTTCTAAGGTTTTCGTTTATCAATCCAAAAGCATGTACAGTATATTAGATGAACTGGCGATTGACTGAGTATGGTTGTTAACATCTTGTTTTGCTGTTTGCCCCGTGATGGACTAGTGACTTGTGGAGGTTGTACCTTGCCTTTTTACTTAGTGACATTTAAAATAGAGCTCCAGGCCACTTCAAGGCTGAAATATTCAATGCAGGTTCAAATTAAAAATAATAAAAAGGAAAGATTACGTCAGATGCCATATACACAACAACATTTGCAACCACTAATTAACTTATCTGCAGTTTGAGCTATGTTGGCTATTTTCCTGCTGAGATGTGTTGCATTTTTGAAGATCATGGTGTCACTTTCACTTTCTCATACCCAAAGCTCCAAGTTATTGTTTCCTCAATTGCTTTCAACGATTCTTTCAAACACAGAAGTCCCTAAATTTTACTTCACCAGAGCTGATAAGTTGAATATGCTGTTTCTTTTTTCCTTATAATTGCTTGCCTTGTTTCCTTGCTCATTCTTTTCTCATTGTTTCAGGGGTAGAACAGTCATCTGTGCTTATTCCATTGAAGATATTGACAAAGCCTTCTCTACGTCTAAACTGAGAGGCTACAGCAGTCCGTTCATTGGCAGTCGCCCTGGCATGGTAAAAAAAAATAATTGTTTTCTTATTGTGTCACATTGCTGAAAAAAAAAGATGTCCAAATGAGTCAGCCTGTAATTTAGAGATGAAAAGACTGAATTGCTATTTTTGAAAAGGGATGAGTCATTAAAACGCAATAAATTTAGAGTCCTTTGTTCAAAAATGTCTTACTCACTCAAGAACTGTCCTGATGGGTGTCAATTACATCACTTCTCTCCTCAGTGTGCCCGCAAGAGTCCCTCAACAGCCGAAAGTCAAAACAACATCAAAAACCTCGGGGTGATCAGGTACCACCCAGAAATTGAAGATGTGATCCGACCTGTTGGTGTGGCTCCACTGGACCTCCCCACAGATGACCAAATCACACACACAGTGGCAGATATTGTCCTCGCAGTCAATGAATTCCACTACAGCGTCCTGTACCTCGGAACAGGTATGTGTTTGCAAGGATTTGAAAATATTTTAGATGACTTTAATATGTACTTCATAACAATCTTCTTCTCTGTCGCCTTCACTCTGCTGAAAAAAACTGAAGTTTTAAAAGATTTATTAGGGTTGAGCAACAGAATGCCATCATGTATGTAAATGGTCAAGGTAATGGATACACACAGACATAAAAAAATGTTAGTTGCACTTTTGGCCAAAAATCCATTTAGTAATTTAAAACAGGTCCAGTTTTCTAAAGGAGCTTAATGAGAACATCTCAGTTCTACCCCTACATTATCTGTACCTGCTTATTTTCTTGTTACCTGAGGGAGATTTTATTTTCCATACCTGATCAACTGTTAGCACAACGAGATAAATGAGCCTGTAGTGACCTTCCAGCCCCAACAGAGCAAGAAAAAAAGCCAAAACCAAATTAATGCAAAACATTCTAGGCATTATGTAGCTAAATCTAATGCATTTTAAGCACTGAATTGTGGGTAAAGAAGGAGACTTTTAAAAGATGGTGCAAGATCAGTATTTCTTCAGCTCACTTACAATCTAAAAATGTCTGGCCTTCACAACATTTCTTCTATTTGATCAAAGCAATACCTCTGAGCCGCAGCTGTCAGCTGGTCTAAATATTGCGACAGAGACATTACCATGGCAACCGTCACAAGTTGTCTGCTTACACACCGTATGTTTGAGTGTCTTGCCGCTCTCATACTTTCATTGCTATATTGGCTCTATGCTTGTCACTTATCAAGGCTTTCTGGGTTGGGAATATTTCTAGTGGACAGAAAATATGATTAAAAAAAGACAGGTTGATGGCCTCTCTCTCTGTGGGGTTTTCTAACTGTGTCACTAATAAAGAGGAAAGTGAAAGTTATGAACAGCCATGGATCTTTGTGGTGTCCTAAAAAAAATGTAGAGCAGTTTGACTCACTGGTGCCTGAAGCCAGGGTGGAACTGGAAATCAAGGGTTGCACAGTTTAAAAAGTGCCTCATTTTTTCAACTAAAAATAAGTTCATTTGATTATATGTGTAAAAAAAAGTAGTGCGGGTGATCTTCACTGTAGGAAAATATGTTCCCTCAGCAACTTTTGTCTGGATAAATATAGCTAAAAACAGATTCACTCAGCAGATGTCACATAAGTGCAGCATTGTCACCCTTTTTTCTCTCAGCTGCTTTCTTTTTGCTGAAACAATGCTTTGATACAAAAAAAAGAAGCTGAAAATAGCCCCAGAAAAGATTCTAAAACATATAAGAATAAATTAGACAGACTGATGAAAGCTATCTTTGACAACAGAGAGACAAAAAATCTTGTGAATAAGAGACAAGCGAGGACAAATGAAAGGAATGTGACAGCAAAAAAACTGCCCGTCTTATTATAAATGAAACCGAGCTGCAGAAGGAGCATTCAGGAGATGGAAAATGATGCTAAAAGGTAAAACTAAAATCACACTATCATTCTGGGATTTTGTTTGTGTTACAAAACAAACAAACAAGAACATACTTTTAAAAAAAGCCTGTCAGTATGACAACCTATCATTTGGACAGGAAGGGGATGCTGGAGGCATAAAAAGCAGCATTTGTCAGGAGCAGAAATTGTAAAGGTTAGGGTTGGAGGCAGAGGACCATAAATACCCGAGCGTTGCTATCAGTACCAGGCTGGACTGGAAGCCTAAACCCAACAAGACAAAGATGAATGGACTCTAAGGTCCTTCACTGTGTTGGCTGGTTTTATTATTGTCTGCAGACTGACCTGTTTGGAACGATGGTGGGGCAATCAATCAATCGATCAATCAACCTACCTACCCATCTATCTACCCCAGTAAAATAATGTAAAAAGAATGAGTCCTTGTAAACAGTTGTAAGATCTTTGTGTTCTGACCGCTGCGTGTTAAAGCAAGCCACCTCCTTATATAATTTTCCTCCGGGTCGAGCCACGCCTCCAGGGGTTGGACCAGGAAGTAACGGAGCTGCAGATACAGATATAAAATTACGTATTTTCATTATAAAACAAAACTAGTCTGAGCCTAGAAAAGCTACACAGATATTGTCATGTAAACAAATCACATTTTTCTTCCCAGTCTTTGGCTGAGGCTGCCTAATAGTGGCACAATCTGCTGTTGTAAAAAAAAAAAAGAGAAAGATGATGGCTCATAGAATAATGATTCAACAAATAATGACTCATTTTTCTAACTGAGGCTGAGTGCACGTTTGACTGGCAGTAAAAACAGCAGCAGGATTTTATATTTGTCTTCTTGGAAATTTTAGTATCTCAATTTACAAAACAGACAAATCCAAGAAACATCGTTCATTTGGGACTAAATACCAGTTAGAGCCTAACTTTGTCTCAGGTTTGTGACAGAGTTACGTTCTCATTTGTGAAACACTGAAAATCAGTGCTTAAACACACAAAACCAAAAAGTAGAAAAAAACAGAATCAATGCAGCCATTCTGCTAAGGAGTAGAAATGAAACCATTTATCTGGTGTTCATTGGACTATTTTTTCTTGAGCAATGCATCAAAGACTAAAAGTAAGGCAGAATCCACTCAAATTAGCTTCATGCCTCTTTTTGTTGTTGTTAAAATATGAATGTATTTAGATTTTACTCCTAGAAGCTTCTTTAAATATTTTCAAGATACTTTAAGGTATAATAATTGCTTATTGCAACAGATGAGAGTTGGCAATGAAATTATGCTATAGAATTTATGATAATTTGTTGTATTAAAGTCCTAAGAGTCTTGAAACCTTCTTAATGCTCTTTGAGAGGGTGTTCCAAATGTTTTTTGGTTTGTCTCTCTGGTGTATTTTTTTCAGAGGACATTTTAAATTTGCCTTAATTTTTTCTATTTCTTTTTTTTAAAGCCATGTCTCATACTCCAATAAGTCTATAATGTTCTGTTCTTTAAAAACATTGGTTCTAATAGACTTTGTCGCACAAAATGGGTGGTGATCAAAAAAAATCACAATTTCAAATCTTTATTTATTTGCAAATAACATATATCACCTTTTTTGGTACATTAGAGGTCTGCAGATATACAAATATAGATATAATAGAGTAAAAATGAGTTATTTTTGGCTGCAGCCAACTCTGATTTACTGTCCAGACTTTGATTTCTTTCCTAAAAACATCCCCTTATAAAGCATTTTAATGGAAACCACAAATGAGCTAATTTAAAATCATCCAAACAAAGACTACAGCTGAATGGAGCTTTGTTGATGTTCAAGACTTTAGACTTTTTAGTAGACCAATCAGAGCAAACCGTGTCTTTATTAAAGATGTAAATATAGCAAAGTATTTCTAAAAGCAGGTAATTTGTGATACAGGTATGATTGTGAAATTTATTTTTAGAAAAAGCATAAACAGGCCTATTTAATACATTTTTAAATGTAGAACATTCACTCTTCTCTATACCTAACTTTGTACATTTTCACTCTTTATTTCTGCAGAACAAGGAAAAGTTCTGAAAGTTCTTCACACCAACAACGAGGTCTTCATCGTCTCTCAGTACTCTCTGTTTCACAATGAAGGACCTGTTTTAAATATGGCCATTGATGCACAAAAGGTAAAAGTAGAAATGTTGTAATATGTGAAATGTTGTCATCATAGGAGCTCAGATTCTACTACTACTACTTTTATAATGCACTTTTAAAAAACCACAGCTGCAATGAAGTGCTGTGCATATAACATTAAAGAAGATAAAGAAAGGAATAGAAAATAATTACAATTCTTTAAACAATAAGATCAATAAAATGGAAAATAAATGAAACAGAAGCAGGTCTTAGGCTGTGCCAAAGGCTAGGAAAAGAGTTTTAAAAGTGGATAGTGAATGTTATATTTTATTTATGACACTCACAAGCTCAGTTTTGAAGCTTTTCTCAGCTAAACAAAACATTTTTGTTTACTGTTTGCCAATGAATTGTTTGATTTTACCTCAATTTGATATAAAAAAACAGCACTGTTTCATAAATTCTAGTAGAGCTGATAAAATCTTTATCAATGTATTGCCATTAAGATTTTCATTTTTTTCTTAGGGACACCTGTATGTTGGTACAGCAATGGAAGTGCAGCGATTGCCACTGGCTGACTGCAATCGCTATGGCGACACGTGCAGGGAGTGCATTCTTTCCCGGGATCCGTACTGCGGCTGGGACAAGACCAGGAGGAAGTGCATTGCCATCCCGCCTGGATACAACGCCACGTTTGGGTGAGCTCAGACATGACGTCATTGCAGCATAGCTGTTGGCTGTTTGGACATGAACCAATCAGAGAGGAGAACAAGCTTTTTACACATTTAAAAAAAATGTTATTGAGCATCACATACATGTTTATATGCCCTAACAGTCTACTGCTGGAAGAATATGTGCTTTAAACAACGTCATTCTCATCAAGTTTATTAACGTTTGGCGTATTTGTGTGTTGGTTTCCAAATTTGTCTTCTTTTAGATCATATTATGTGCTTCTAGTGTACAAAGAGAAACAAAACTAGCCAACATTAACAATAAGCGTTTCACTTTTTCATTTTTGCTATAGTTGGTAAATGATTTGTCTTTTCTTCTTTTATGTATTAACAGTCCTCAAATGAAAGCTCATTACTCATTTGTGAAATAATTTCATGCTTGTAATTATTCTTGCTCTTTTTTTTCCCACTTACAGAACACTTATTCAGAATCTTGATCAGTCAAACTCCTCCATTTGCGGGGAAGCTGCTGGTGAGCCCTCATCTGCTCTCTCCCACACACTCTGTATCTTAATTAATGCAAAATGGAAACATTTCTGTGCAACTACAGCAAAAGGAGATGATTATCATTTAATTGAGCCGAGCCTGGAAACCCGGCAGGGAAAATGTATTTTTTATTTCATTTCGTGTCCTGGTTCAGAGCTCAAAACCCAGTTCTAACTTTACTAATCATGACAAACAGCGGTGGTAATTTGCTGTTTAACACTGTATTTAATGTCAGTTGTGTCACTGGTACAACATGTGCTGACTGATGAGGTTATGTACTTTTACTAATGTAGCTGAAAACGGTAATGAAGCCAATTTTTTTTTTAAATGTCTGAATGGATTTCTTTGAGCAAATAACAAATCTGACAACAAAAATGTTGAACACTTTAAATTTTTATTGAGTTTATTCCACTTATAGTAAATAATTTATATCATTTTATCCTGTCATTGTCTTGGCTCAAATGGTTTACTTTACAAGAACAAGTCACACACAGACCTCCCGAGAAAGGGTGGAGTTCTAGCAATTTTGGTCCAATTTTTAAAATTATATTATTTCATCTGATCATGTGATCTTATGGTGTGATGTGAGATCTTGTGAGCTGTGTTAGAGCTCGAATAATTAATTGAAGATGACTCTCAGCTATTCCCAAAGCAAAATTCA
>JAVKLF010000042.1:3125554-3142576 GCA_034783495.1 Millerichthys robustus
TGTGTGTGTGTGTGTGTGTGTGTGTGTGTGTGTGTGTGTGTGTGTGTGTGTGTGTGTGTGTGTGTGTGAGTGAGTGAGTGTGTGTGTGTGAATCAGAGATCAAAGTATAATAGCTCGACTGCTCCTGTCAGCCACATCCTCTTGTCAAACTCTCTGTTTCTCTGTTGTTCTGTCCGTCTCGGTCTGATCAGCACCTGCCTATTAGAGGGCGGCAGGGTTAATAACAGGTTGCTGTGTGTGTATGTGTGCAAACAGGTGACTGCACAAAGGAGACAGCATTTCCAAGGAAAAGTGGCTGGTTTTTTTTTTGGTTTTTTTCTCAGAGCAACTTGACCTGGTGTCTGAATCTGTGTGTGTTTTGCCTTTTAGGATTTCAATGAGTATGCATGCAATAATGCAGATCTGAAAATTTGCATGCCAGTATGAAGCACGTAGACACGTTCTTCTTTTGAAAGTTGTTTTTTTTTTTTGCAGTGAAGTTGTTCAGACTGACTTCACTTGCCACAAACATAAATATCAGGTATTCCAATAAACTTTGAGTTTTTCTTTCACTTTAAAATGGGTGTGAACGAAGGATGCAGACCAAAATACCTCAGAACACAACATGGAACAATGTGACTTCTTAAACACTTCGAAACGCTTTTCTGTAAAGTCTTCGATAAAATTCACCGGATGTGATTAAAAAGCTAAACCAAGTGGGTGCTCTCGATGAGGGAGGAAGCAAACAGAATCTGATCAAGCAAATGAAACAATGATTTCAAATTTTCTAGTCTGCGGAGGAAATTTAAAAAGTTTAAATAAAAATAATCTTGTTATTGAAAAAAAGTCAAATTTCAAATGAAAATTTACTTTGTCCCACTGGTTTGGATTTGTTCCTAAATAAAACACATTTCATCAAAGTATCACTGAATTAAAATTAGTACTATAATTAGAACTATAAACACGTGGAAATTTGAGTAGGCCATTTCCTACAAGGAATGCAAGGCCTTTCCTTGTCTTAGTTGTTATATCTAATATCATTCATTTAAAATGAGAGCAGAAAGCAGTTTCTCTACAGAGATAAAAGAGAGCGAGAAGAGGACGATGAAGTGAGAATTATAGTGGGAGCAATTTCATCTGTTTTTATGAAAAACAATGTTGCAATCGTCGAAAAGATAAAAAGGAACAGAGGACAACAGACTTTCAGTGTGTCATCTGAGTGAGTTTGCGTGTGTGTGTGTGGGTGTGTGGGTGGGTTGGGAATGGGGAGTGGGGGTGAAGTGAATCCTTTGAATCATTACAAACTTCAAAGGCCGTCGATCTCGTTAAAAAATGGACATGCAGCCCTCCGTCTTCAGAAACAAAAGTGAGAAAGCGAACCGCAGAGAGGAGACGTGTGTGTGTCACACTGCCAGGAATAGACATAGAAATGCATGTAAACTTTTGTTCATCAAGATGGCAAAGTCTAAAACTCTTTTCTCCCACAAACCTTGTTGATTAGCTGTTACAGCTTCAGCTTCATTTAGCTACTTGTCAGAAAGTTTTGTTTTATTAAACACGTCAAACGTAACAAGTATTCATTACAAAAACAAAAAAGGTTGAGTAGGTCCTCTGGGCGGGTTCTTCATCAATGACTTAAAATTTCTGACCAAAAAGAAATGTTTCTGGTCTTTAGACTTTGTTGTACTGTGTGTGGACCAGAGCTGGAGAAATAAATGTAGATTCAAAAGCAATAAGATTAAGTTGCATATTAGTCACATTTCTCTATCATTTCCCATAATATTCCGGCTAACTTTCACTTTATTCCACAGTTGATTCAAACATTTCTGCACTGAAAGTTTTTGCAGGCACTCTGACAGTATTTAGTCCCATGTCCCAGTCTGTGCCGTAACGTGTTTGTGGAGCTCAAGATGAGAAAAAAAGCTTATAATTTCCTCATCATCACTAATCACTCTCGTCTGTTCATCTTCTTGATCTTAGTTCTGCTGTCTGATGTACAGCAGAGCACAGTGGCCCCCTGAGATGCTTAAAAAGCTAAATGGGTTTAGTATGTGTGTGTGTGTGTGTGTGTATGTGTGTGTGCACTCTGGTTTGATCACATAAGGACCAGTTTCAATTGAGACAGAGTTTTTAAAAACCGGTTGTGGATTAAGATTTAGTTGAAATCATACGGTTTGTGGCAAAGAAAGGATTATTTGGAATGCTATCACTTTAGTTATAAATTCTTTCACATGCTTTCATTGGAAATATGTCAGTCAATGAGGGTCCTCTCAAATAAGGTATAAATGTGAATGGGAGATTTTGGTTTCACTAAATTAGGGAGGACAGACTTTGTGGTCTGAGCTGATGGTAAAACTGAGTCTGTAGGAGACCGTCTGGTTTCACGGAATCTGGTGGAAATCAGCCATCCGGTAAAGCTGTTTTGGATTTTATTGGAAGTGTGTATCCAGTCTGGCTCATTGATGTGAACTGTTGATAAAGGCATTTCTGGTACTTGCTACAAACTCAGACAAATTCTGTTATTTAAGTGTGCTTGTAAAAGAAAACTTACATTTTTGTCTTTTATTTCTGCCAACAAGTACTGTCTGATACAGTCTTGTGAGAAAAAAAGACCATTTTCCAAAAACTATTTTTAAATGCATGCTCACAGAGCTTAACGTGATGGTATTACCTTGTGACCTTAAATTTTTGTGATAAATACAAATGAATTATTTTAATAGGATAACATTAATATTACATAAAGAAATTACACCATTAAGATGAACAGCTGTAGTGAAGTACTGACACAAATTTCACTGAAAAGGCGCTCTCAGACTGCTCTTTTGTAACAATGAAGAGGAATGTCTGCATAAAAACATACAGTTGCTACAATGCTATTGCTACAATGGGTAACAAACTGCTCAGTAAAAACAATCACCTGTTGATGCAGTACTGCTGCAACCATCAGTAATACACAATTTCATCCTATTAACAATGATTTTACCACAACTTGGCCACTTGGCTGTTGGTTTCACATTTTCCTCTCGTATAAAGATGACCAGGGAGTTCCACTTGGGCGTCACTTCCACTGTGTGACCACCCCACCCCCCACCCCACCCCACCGATGGAGGATCCTAACCCAGGTGTTGATTTACAAGGAGTATGAGATGATGCATTTTGACTATAATACACTTGTGAGTGCCGTTTGCTTTTATTTACAAGCACTTTGTTGAAAATTGGTGAGAGCTATAAGAAAACCACACCGAAAACAAAGAATGTGATGCTATCAGTTCTGAAATAAGTCCCAAACATCTCAAACATAGAAGGAAATAGACCTCTGTTAGCAATTTAACTCATTCCATCCCCACACCTCACCGAGCATTACTCCTACTCGCCTTTTAATTCATCTCTGCCTCAGTGCATTGTACAGTTGGGGGGCGGGCACTGATGATGGGTCGGGAAATCCCATTAAAGTATGTGTCAGACGCTTCATCACTTTGTCTCGAGCACCAGATTGGACAGCAAACAAACACATTTTAATGCACAAAAACAGACACGTTACCCCAGGCCGGGTGGCAGTTCTTGACTCAAAATCGTAAACTCGTCATCCAATCCTTCCTGGCAGCCGAAACTGCTGTGAGGAAGCGTGACGTGATGACACGATGTGTGACATCACTCATAAAACATACACTTTAAATTAGCAGACTGGCAGTGTGACAGCAGACGCGAGTCTGTGTGTGTAGATTCATATGAACGTCTACATACACACACACCTGCAGGGGACTATAAACTATGTCTGTAATTAGGCGCGCACAAACACACACACACACACAGAGTACAGTTTTACTCCCTGAAAACAAGGCATACATATGCACTCACAGTGACAGAGCAGCCTGAGGCCTGTCTGGACAGTTTAGCGGTCTCATTAGCAGCGAGTGGATGCCAACAGATAATTAACCAGGAGAGTTGGAGAGCAAGAGGGAGGCAGAGTGTCGGCAATAAAACACACCAGACAGATCACCCTTAACAGGCAGATAAAGTGAAAAGAAAAGGATAAGAAGATGACATCTTGTTGTCTGGTCATCTAGGACATAAAACAAAAGAAAACAAAACAAATAAAGCAAGTCACTGTGGTTCTGTTATGTTACAGATGTATGTCATTTCTCTGGGTAATGTCTTTTTGTTGGCATTTGAATAAGTTTTGTAATATGTAAAGTGGTAGTGTGAGCAATTTTAATTTATGTTTTTAAAAATTATGAATAATATTGGTTCAAATTACCTTTTGGAAAATCTGGTTCTGGTGCTAAATTAAAACATATACTACATTTACTTTTTGCATGTACATATTGTACTCAAAAACATTTATATTGAAATTCATTTTATTGATTACATGACATGACATTTTCAATGTTATTTTGTTAAACAGCTAAAGAATCTTGAGGTTTAAGTGGCAGTTTGATGGATGCTGAATGTTTTATAAAACAGCCTGAAAAATGTTCAATTTAAGACAGTATGCAGTTGATGTAGAGAAACAGACTTCTTTCTGGATGAACAGTCAATTATGAATGATTTAATACAAGTGTATAAAAAAGTTAATAAAAAGACCTGCTGCTGATAGTAGAGATTTACTGTGCTAAAATCAGGCTCTGGATGAAGCAAACTAACCAAAAGGTGGTCTTATTGAACTGTTAATTATGCTGTCAAACATCTTGTTCGGTTCCAAGTTTGTGTGTATTTTTGAGTTTTAATATACTGCATGAAGCGTATGCAGAGAATGGCCCCTGAAAGCCTGTACACTTAAAGCTAATACTCTCATCATCCGGTCTCGACGTTTTAACAAAAAACAAAAAACAAAACCAGATGCCCATTTATGCTTGGCAGTGAGGAAAGAAGCTTGAGCCAAATCTCACAAAACAGACCGTAAAACCAACTGGAGCGTTGCACTGTTGGGAAGAAATCAACACCTGCTGAATGTGGTGGGCATTTCTACCCCCCCGTGACTCCTTTACATAATGCTTCAGCCTCATAAATTGCTTGACAATGTTCAAATGATACCTTGTAACTAATTACCGATGTCTTTGCAGAAACATACAAAATGATCCACAAACAAACAAAAAAGTGGAGAACAGTTTCTCTTTTACCTGATTCACCAAAACAATTTGAGTTTATCCATTTGGTTCTAATAATCATAAATTCCCATCACTTACTAAGGAGTCTATAACTATTTAAGAAATAATATAATACCTTAAACAAAAAATAACGTTGTTTTCAGGTTCAACCAATTTGAATATTCAAATATATTGAATATATTCAAAATATTCAATTTTCCATGTTGTGACATCAACTCTGTGATGCCATGTAAGCCATACCAAATGACTGTAGCAACTAAGGCAACTTCAGAAGGAGATACTCCACTGCCAACAAACAAACATCTTGCTACTTCCAGGACAGTTTGATTCAATGATAAAAAAAAATGCAGGATGGTAAAAATGGAAAAATCACAATCCATTCACCTCCTTTGCTCCAGTGTAGGTGTTTGGTTATTTAGAGAAGAGTAAAACAGAAGAAAGAGAGGTGAAACAGATGAAACAAAGAAGGAAAACTCTTCTCGTTCAGTCATTCCTTTATGTAAAGAAATGTCTCAACAGTTCTTCTTCTCCTTGCATCCAATAACACGTTTCATAGAAGATACAAGTGAGACAGTAGTAGTTTGAGGAAGAAAAAGAAGAAGAGAATGGAAAAAAGAAGGTTTGTTAAATACCTTCTATACATTCTTTGTTGAAAGTCAATCTTCCTCCTGTAACTTTGTTACGTTTAATATTTCCACCATGACACATCAGCAAGTCTGGGACACTCAGCTGGAAAGTTGGCCTGTGAGTTGTCACGGTGTGGGGGAAGTGGTTTCAATCTGTGGGCACAGGGATGACACTGACGTGCAGGAAGTTGTCGGGATGGCTGAGGTGTTCGCTCAGCCATTGTAGAGGAGTCTCCGGCAGAGGTTCAATACCGTGGATCAACACCTGGTAACGCTTTGGCTCACCTGGATGGAGACACAGCAGTTGCTCGTTGTCACACACATCTATGCTAGAAACACTGCTTCTTGTTCTTGTTTTTAATCATGTTTTGTCTTCATACTGATTTGATATTTATCATTTCCTGCAGCCAAAGGAAGTAATGTTTTGCACATGTTTGTGTGTTTGTAGCATTGGCAAAATATGCCAGAAATCTGTGAATGGATTTAAATGAAAAGCTCATGATGTGATCATTGGACGTACCGGTACCTATAAGATAAGATAAGATACTTAATTTGTGACTCATAAGGGAGCACTCCCCATGAGCTAAAAATTATAAAACAGACCGTAAAACCAACTGGAGCGTTGCACTGTCGGGAAGAAATCAAATCAACCCCCCCCTTATGACAATTCAAGATGGTCACCACAAAGTGGCTAAAGTTAAGACAACTTTACAAATTTTGAACCTGGTCTAGTAGTACCCAAGGTCATTCACAGCACACATTCCAAGCTTTGGCATTTAACTGTTAGTCTAAGATTGTATTGTCTCTGTTTATACAAAAAAATAAAAAATAACAAGAAAAAGTAAAAAAAAATGAGCAAAGGGCAGAGAAAGTAAGTTGAGCTGAGAAAAGAAAGAAAGTAAGACATGAATAGAAAAACCCTAGACAGGTGAAGAATGTTCAAGAGGAAGAGGAAGAGGAAGAGGAGGAAGTTCAAAACTGGGGGTTAGTGTGTGCGCACAGTGACACTAAAGCAAGAACAGACAGGAGCAAAATATATAAACATTAACAAAATAATGAAAAAGACAAAGTTTAGGGGAAGAATGGTGAAAAAATAGCTATAGTACATGAGGTGAGACAGACCACATCAGACAACAGTAATACCACTGCTGCGGCGGATGAGACAAAAGAAAAGGAGAGAAAGTACAAGTGTGAATATGAGTGTGTGCTTTCAGTTATGAAGCAGGTTGGAGTGACTTTTCATTGTGCTCGTATGGCCTGATGACAGAATTTGAATTTTTACCTTTCATTCTGACAGTGTGTGTGTCCGGATACACTGGCCTCCTGTCACTGACACCACCCATCACTAAAAGGCTGGGACCGAAAAACGTTTATTACGAGAAATGACTTTTTGAAACCTCTAAAGACGTGTGATTTCCACAGAACATATTTGACCATTCGGTGACATTTAGACAGCCTGAAACTTTTAACTGTCACTTTTTAACAGTTAAAGGAAGAGAAACTGCACCTATGGCCAAAAATGTACCAAGCATCCCTCCCCCCTAGACAAAAAAAAATAATAATCACGTAATGATGGGCATTTACACGTTAAACTTTTCTTGTAAAGACAAAATTCTATGCAAATTTGCGGCAGGAGGAGTCAAATCGAAAACTATAAATAGTGGTATGGGAAATGTAGTCTGCACAAGTTTTGAAGCTTTAGCAGTGAACCCTGATGCTTTTGATTTATACTCAGACCATTTTTTACTGTATGAACATTAAACAATAAATCTACACTGACTGATTTGAAAGTAATTAGAATATATTTAAATAATGCATGGGAAACTCCCACATGAAGAAATATGTTACCATAAAAGAATGTAAAAATTCTACAAGTTCCTAAAATGCTCCTTTCCTGCCTTTAACTTTACACCATACAGGACTCAGAGACACATCTAAACATACTCAATACATGAGTGCAAACACATTTCTATACTTATTAGGACCACTGATTAACTTCCATTCATTTCTACAACCTAACCCTGACCCTAAAGCTAACCACCCCAGTATATACCTGACCCTAAAGTTAACCTTAACTCATTTTACATCTTAGTCCTAAATCTAATACCCAACCCAAAAGTGGAGTTCCATCCCATTAGGACCGGTTTTTGGTCCCCATAAGGATTACTGGTCTCAACAAGGCAGGCGTGCACGCACTCACGCACGCACGCACACACACAAACGTTTACACAGGTTCTCCTCATTCACCCACCGTTTATGTGACGTTTTAGTTCCACGTAATATCAGGAGGACGGTTGAGGCAGAGTGTTAACCGACGATCCGAGAAGCGGCTCCACCCTACACCTGCTGGGTAGCAGAAACGTGCAAAAAAAGGTTCAATAAACTACTGAACGTTTTTAGCTGTCCGGTTTCTGTCCGAAAACTAGTTGTGCATTTAGCGAACAGAAATGCTGGGAACTAAAATAAAAAAAATTTAAAAAGTTAATGTAGTTGACTTACTAGATTTATTTTTTCAAACCAGATATTGATAAGTAGTGTCCAAAAGAAACAATAATTTGTCTTATGTCAACAGCTAAGCTTAAATAAGCTAATATATATATATACATACACACACATAGGCTTTTGAGCTAATAAGAATGCATCATTGTAATGATTTAAAATAAAGTGTGCCTTTTTTGAGTAGTGTGTGAGATTTCAGGAAAACTGTTTACAAATGCTCAACAAAACGAGGAGAAACTGGCACTGAGCATAATGAGAGAAAAAAGGAAAGCATAAAGGGAATAAAATAAATTCTGAAAGTAGAAACAGTCAGTACTGGAAAGTGTCAGTCTGTTATTTCATAAAAATACCAGCACACATACATTGTGGCATTAGGTGACCTCAAAAAGCAATGAAAGTAAAATGTGTGACCCAGCTTCTATAGCAATAGTAAAAACACTTTCTCTGGCTCTACGCCCCCCCCGCCCCTTCCTCCCCAAACACGTTCATAGACACACACAAACACTACATTTGTCATTGCCATTTCTGACCCACCAGTAACACTTGCCAGGCAATAGGCAGATGTGGGTGGAGTAGGTGTACTACCGTCTCATTATGAGAAATGGGGGAAATTCACAACGAGCCACACACTCCCTACAACCTACTCAAGTCACATACTCAGATACATATTACTGTAGTTCATCACATTACCCACCTGCACCTAAATCACTCAAACACATGAATACAGTTTCATACTCAACCCACACACGCTCATACAGTAACTGAAGACATGGAAAAAGAGCAATAAATCAAAAATAGAAATACTGATTCATTAATATGGTTACTCATACACAATTGGCACAAAATAAACATCTGCAATCTCAGAGCAACTGAGACTTGTTATATCATGAAGTAGAGACTTTGCTTGCTCCATTCTGACTGCAATGCTGCTTCATGTCCTGATTTCCAGTAATGATAAAAGATTGAAATCAAACTTTTTTGTTCTTTACACTTTAGGTTCCATTAAACAACTCTGTTACTGTGTGATCTCATTCATTCTTCTACTTCTAGTAGGAATTGAGGACAATAAAAATCATAAGAAGAACGCCATAAGACTTTCAACTCTGGGGTGTGCTAAAGGTTACTTTGGTAATCAAGAAGGTTAGTCAAAGTCTGAGAACAAAAGTTTCAGGACCAAACATTGAAAGACTTCCTGCATTTAAACAGTAGTTTCCCAGACTAAAATGTAAAACACAATATTCATAGTCATGTTCAGAAGATTACAATGTGCCAGCACATTTCCACATTACTGGATTTTTCCATCACTGAACATCTTCACAGATTACAAGCAAATTATTTAAAATCTAGTAATAACTAGTGAGCACTAATGTTGCAATATTGCAAACAAAAAAAACAACATTTGCTCTTTAGTACCTTACTGGAAACAAAAAATACAGGAACACTGATTAGAGTAAATCCCAAAGTTTCAATTCAGCCTCTGGCTGACTAAAGGTAACAGGACATCCATCACAGGATGGGTTCTGTGGCAGCAGAAGCAGACAGAAGAACGTTATAAATGAGGTGTTTTCCCAATTTGAGTAACAGCATGGCCAGTGATTCTCAATACGAAAAAAATGACAACAGATTGTTCAACTAGGTTTGGTCATGTTCCAGAATGTACAGTCACAACGTCCTGCTTTTATTACATAACTCGATGCTAAGAACGGGTCCGTTTTTTCTGCAACACATTGTTCTTCACTTTAGTTGTAGGAAAATTGGTAAACCTGTCTGCTTTAGGGAACCCTAAACAAGAAGGTATGATTGAGTAAAATAATAATAATATTAATTATACTTTTACTAAACTGTAAGAAATATATTATTGTTAATATCATGAAGTTATTTTAACCTTCCAAAAAAAAAAAAAAAAACTTCCAGGAAAGAAAATCCTGAAAAAAGTCCAACCAATGTGACTATGACTCATTATCCCACAAACTTTCACTGAGCTGTTTCATGTCCTTTTCTACAAAGTGGAAGTTCTGTAAGTGACAACTTATATTTGGGGCTTCATTATTACAAGAAGGCACAAGTATTTAAAGACTTGTAATTTGATAAATTTAGTAGATAAATTATGAACAACCTACCTTATTATGCCGTTTTCCTATAATGACCGTGCAATTTAGAGCATGGGTCTCAAATTCTAGTCTCTGAGGGCCACAATCCTGCACGTTTTAGAGGTTCCTCTGCTCCAACACGCCTGATTCAGTGATTGAATTAACTCATCAAATTGTTTGGAAGCATGTTAATCACCTAATTATGCAGATCAGGTATGTTGAAGCAGGAAAACCTCTAAAACCTGCAGGATTGCGGCCCTTGTGGACTAGAGTTTGAGACTCCTGATTTAGATTATTAACTATTTAAGGTAGAACCATACATTTTTAAAACTCCATTTGTATAGTTAAAATCATAATTGTAAGAATACATGTTCTAATCCCTGCGTGGGAAGCACATAACTATAATTATGTCATAATGTGTTAAAAAAAACTTTCTTAAAGTTGTTCAGCCAACCATTTTTACTCATATCAAGCAAATTTAGTTTCAATTTTTAGAGTTGTTAGAGCAGGTCAATTCATAAACCCAGTGTACAACAACAACAAAAAAACAGCTTCAGGGCATTTGCATAAATAAACTCAACAATTTACTTATTATTAGTATCTTATTTAACGTTAGCAAAACATTCACAAGTTATATCGCTTTTTTCAAGTTTTGTGGATAGAATTAGGTAACAAATGTTCTTAAGTGGCGAACATTTCAATTAACAATAGATAGCTGTCACTGGTATTCTGAATTCCCCTGTCTGGTGCACATCTCATACACCTCCGCACATGAACCATAACCCACTAGCTTCTGAATCAAAGCAGCCACTAAAACCTGCACTTCCCCCTTCAGCCTCTAAAGTGAACTATACTGCTCGAGAAGGATGAGGCTTATTGGTTTCTCTAGAAGGAAGCATGTGAGTAGCGTGGGCTGTTGTACAGATGAGTCTAAGATCGAAAAGCAAGAGAAAAGAGCTGTGTGGATTTGTCACTCAGCTGTTAGGATGGGGCCAGGGTGGGGCTGTGGGGGTGTTCCTCTGATTAATCACAGAGAATTATCAAAGCAAGTCTTTTTTTTTCCTGTACATGATTGGGCTCAATTCCAAAAATTCTTCTTAAAAAGCCTTTCTTTACGAGAACTGTCAATGGACGTGGGCAGCATGACACTTCAGTCTGTGATTTCTGCAACAAACCTAAACCAAAGTACTGCCAAAATCTTGCTCAACAACACACCTGGTTCAAAAAACAAAACGCATGACATAGCTCAAACACATGCCAGAGCTGACCGCTGCTTACAGGAAGACAGTTTTGAGTATTTTCGCTGCAGCGTGGGGACAGTCTAACAGCAACACAGACTTTTGTCCAACGCTTTAAACTGATCTGGGAATCCCCTTCATTTTTGTTCTTAATGCAAGCCACCCCTATTTGTTTGCTGCAACTGGTTTCTGGGTCCCAGAAGGGTCAACAGCAATCCTCTCCCAGACATAACAGAGAGGAAGTTTAAGGGAAAAAAAAGTTATTTGATGTTTGAAAGATCACAAAGAAGTAGAGCACCCCAGAGCTTCTTTTTGTAAAATGTAGGGTCCGAGAAAAACGTTCTCTGAACTCATGAACAATAGTACCAGCAACCCTCCCAACTCCCCTCCCCAAGCACCACAAAACTACACAGTCCCTGAGCACGCTTCCTGGGCTCTTTAATCCAAACACACCACCATAATCCATGGCTATCACTCAACTCATCTACCAGGCGAGGAAGAGGTAGAAACTAAACAAACGACTGGAGACAAAAGGGCCACTTTCACCTTGATCAACCAGGCAGGCTGGCAATCTCCTCTGGAGGGGGAGGAGAGAAAAGAAAAGCTGAGATTTAGGGTCAAAGACATAAAAGACGTCCACAACAGACAGAAGATGTTGAAGACTACACCTGAGAGAGATATGGGATCAAAGAGAAAAAATGAGTCTTAGATCAGGGAAACAACAGAGGGAAAGAAACAGGAGGAGAGAAAAGTGGAGTGAGGGGAGACTTCTGTCCCCTGTCTCCTTCTGTCATGCAAGTTTTAAGAGTACCTTAAAACTCTGGCAATTTAATGACTGTTATATTAATTTATGATGAGACTGCAACTGTTTAAAAACTGAAAAAAAAAAATAAATAAAAAAAGAAGTCTATACCGTGATAATAACATTTCTTCATTAAGATCTTAAAGTTAAGAGCAGCTAGATTTTAGAGGACGGTGTTGGCAGAATCAAACAACTGATTACCGACTTAGAAAGGAACACAAAGTAATGTACACAAACGTGTTAATAATTACGTGCTATATATAATTTTTACAGAACAATAGAATAGAAAAATCAGATTAGTAGCATTACAATAAGGCTGCAGAAAAAAAATCATTGTAGCTCTAATGATTGCTACAAACTTCAGAAAAAAAGATTTAAACTGTTTGGCTCAGTGATGAAACTATATTTTATTTGTTGTATGTCACTCCAACCTGGTGAATGTGAGGTATAAACAAAACGGAAGAGGTGAATGCTGAGCAGATGGGTGGGCATACAGAAAGAGAAGGGTGGTGTTAATGGTTGTCACCACCGTGCAGGTGAGTCTCATGCGGGTCTTCTGTCCCGACACACTATTGTCTCTTTAGCTGCTTCCTCTCCCCTCCCTTGAAAACACCGTGTGTTTAGACTGCTGCTTGCTCTCTCCCAATAATTCTTCTCCTCATCTCGTCTTTCATCATCAGCGCTCCTTCACCACAGCTCAAGTCAGCTGGATTTAATACCTCCGTTCAAGAAGTACAAAGCTTTTTGATAGAAAGCACTGAGGCAGGTAAAGCTACATTATAAAGAAATATAAATTAAAAGAAACTGACCAATATTTAATGGAACACACACATAATACTGGATTTTAATTGTTCGCAGTCAAAGAATGTAATGTTTGGTGTGTTAGACTTGTGTGACAATGTTTTGTTAAAACTATGTTTTTAATTTTTCTAAATAAGTGAAACCCAAATGTTTTTACCCAGTATCCTCGCCTCATTTTGTTGGCTTACCATCATTAGTTAGAGCATCCGGGTACATCTCCTTTAACAGGTCTCCGAGTGTGTGTGTGTTGCCTTCAGGTGAAACAGGACGAAACAGTTTCTGGATGAACGGCCTCTCGCTCAGCGCCTGTAATTAGAGCACAGCAACGTACCAAGAAATGTAGTTCAAATATATGGCACAACAAACTTTTAAATGAGCTTGAAGATCCCAACACAACACAGATTTATCAAAAATATTAACCCGTTACACATTAAAAAAAACAACTTTTACATAAATTTCATTATTAAATTTTGCACAATATAAAGAAATCAGATGATGTTGGTTAACTTTGCATAATAGTATTATGGTTTCAGATAGTCAAACTGAAAAATTAGATAAGCTTTTTCAATAGCAGAGGGAAAAAAACTGGCCAAAGAAATGGAAAAAATAAAAACTTCAGGTAAATTACTGTTTTCCTGTAAATGTTTTTGGGAAATTTTGATATGATTAACAAAGTTTACATGGTTGGGGAGTGGAAAGAATCCATTAGCAGTCTGCACGCAAATACTGTATCAAGAATAAAAAGCTGCTTTGATGAGCCCAACGCTTAGAATGTGATATTTAGCAATCAGGAACAATTCAACAGATGTTACAAATGCTGCTGACATGTTTTACAATTCAGATTCAGTCTGGAACTCATCAACTGTTATTTTAGAGGATATTTGGCAGAAAAAAAAAATTCTACTGAGACTAACAGCTCATCTGGGAATCCTTAAGGTTCTAAGAGAGAGAATTGTGCATTGAATGTGATGTGCTCAATTGTATTGTATAAAAATATATTGACATCCTGTCAAACAGAAGAAACTGACAACATGTCATCCTAGTTAATTATCAACACTACACCTCAGCTCTTTATTTAAGGAACAAAAGAAGTGATTAAAACCCCTCAAACAGATGCTTCATTACATTGGTTAAAACTTCAGAAACTAACAGAGAAACCTACTTGACTTTTTGCCATGTTTTATTTTTTGTTTGTTTGTTTGTTTGCTGTATTCAAGTATAAAAGCAGTTCCTGAAACTGATTCTGGCATGCACTTTGTAAATGTCAGTCTTGCTATCACTTCAGGGTCAAGTTAAAAATTTAGTGATTGTTGGCGTGTGACCCGTGTCTTTATGGCATCAAAAGAGTGCTAGGAACTGGATACTGTCCAATAGGTGTTAACAGGTGGAAATGTATGCTATTTGGTTTAATCATCTAACATATTCAACCCCACACCAGGTGATTTAACTAATAAAAACCAGTGTGTATTTAACTCTTCTATTTGTTAAAACAAAGTAATAGCACAAATATCAGCAAACAGTAGATGGAAATTTATTAAGCTATTCTAAAAGCTAATCTGACTATTATCCTTGAATTCCACTGTGAGCAGCATTAAAAAGGTTTAGAGGGGTTTAAACTCCTGCCTTGCAATTAATTCAGAGAATCACTGGACAACAACAAAAAAAAACCGTCTTCTCAGAAACGAAGATGCTGAACGCCGATACCCAACCTGAGGTGTCAAACAGAGAGTTGGACACACTATAGGGCCTAATCAGGGAGTTGTGAAAAGGAAACCGGCAAGGACCAGGATCGAGTGACCGAGTGGTAACTACACACCACAGAGTCAGTAACCGAGTGGTAACTACACACCACAGTCAGGCGCAAACTAGCAAAAGGAAGGTGGCATTGGAGGTGCGAAGGCTGCGCTCAGGTTACACAGAAAGATTGAGTCACTGACAGGAAGCTCGGCCTTTCGTGAGGGATCTTCACAGAGAGCCAAAGCAGGGAGAGTATGCTAAGTGACAGCTACTTCATTGCATTTTTAAATAGGCAATCTTAAATTATTCAATCAGTTGGCATACAAAGAAGGTGCCATTGATCCCTAAGGACAGACGTATGACACTGTTTGGATGAAGACACTTTCTTTTCAGGGGGTTTGACACCTTAGCTGGCACAGCAGCACATGGCAACACAAAGAGAGTGAGGTGTCTTTAGGATTCAGGAGAAGAGATACGGCCTGCTCTCGCTGATGGAAATGCGCAGCGGAACACAAGATGACTCCTAATTGATGGAGGGGGGGAATCAATCCACCTAATTGAAGGATGAAACAATTATCAAAGATAAGGCACTGTCAACCCAAACATGTTTCCAGAAACAGAGAGGAGAAAGAAAGCATTTCCACTGAAGTCGGAGATCGTCCTTCAGTAAATTAAAATTCCATCCCTGTTTATGTATCTACGTTAAAAACCCCATGCACACACCCACAAACTCGCCCCAAATCTACCTGAATATGCTGCAGGAATGCCACGGGTTTTACAACATCTCAAAAAAGTCCAAACTTCCCTTTGTTTTTTATTGGTTAGATCATCTATTCAGGGCAACTGGTTTTATGACTTAAGAATTATCTTGAATAAATCATTTCTGTTTAGAAAACTGACTGCAAATAATTTTTTAAAACGTCTTTTCTGTTTAAAAGAATGGATTGTTTATAGCTGAATTGATCATTTTAAGACAGTGGAAATAAGTCAATCTCCAACCCTTACAGTCAGATTAAATGGACTCGTGAGTACGGCATCTCATGAATTGATGTCTAAACAAGGCAACATAAAAACAAGTTTGACCTTTAGGATTTGGACAAACAGGAAGTGTCAATATAAAATTGTTGATAGAGGCATAAATCTTTTCTGAACTTTAACATCTTCTTCAATTACTGATCTTTCAGTCTGTATTTTGTTGAGCCATTTTTTGTTTTAATGTATTCTTTCTAATTAAAATGTTCAAACATTTGACCGATCATAATTTGTTCCAAACATAAAATGCACACCTGTATTGGACAAACTCTAAATGACACTGAATGGAAATTGTTTATTACACATTGCAGGCTATTTTTAATTTAACTGGCACATTACTATTGTGACATCTTATTACCTGAATGAGGATCAGAAGTAGTTGTTTCTCAACAGCACAGCTCAAAAATCTAATATGAGGTCATATAAGCTGCTTGGAAATAAATGCTGACTACAACAAAGACTTTCCACTAACAGCCAAGTTTCAACTCAAGCCATTACTGTAAGTGCAACAAGGCGCTTCTCCTTGGGACAACAAGTATATCACCTGTTGCCTTGGGCAAAATTACTTACAACCGTTTCCAGCATTCCCATGTTTTGTAATTGTTCGTTTAGTCACCACATCCCCCTAATTTCGTCAGTCATTACGAGACATCTTGAAGGCAATAAACATGTAGGCTTCACAGCACCACAACAGAGGTGGATGGGGGTGGAAATCGGCTCATGTGAGTAAGGGCTGAGTCACAGAGCGGGAACAGAAAGAAATACCTGTCCAGCAACAATGCAAGCTGTCTTTAAAAGAAGGGTAGTAATTTTCACTTTCCGTGCAGTGAGACGTCTGTCCCCTCTGACTCTAAATCACAGTTTGGCGTCACTGTCAGAATGGGGGGGGGGGGGGGGACCGGAAAACAAGCAACAAATAAATGTACACACACACACACACACACACACACAGTGCTTCCAATAAACAGGAAAAATGGTGATTAGTGAATAGTGACTGATTGTATTGATTTATAGACGTGCTTCAATTGCCACTAAATCCAAATTCACTTGGCCGTCATGGATAAAATCTTTTGTTCACACCTCATGACCTTAATTCACGAGGAGTGGATC
>JAVKLF010000042.1:3181356-3195511 GCA_034783495.1 Millerichthys robustus
GCCTACTTTAATTCATTCACTCATGCAAGGGTGTGCCTGTCGATTCATTGAATGGTTCTTTAAACACTGAAAACCCCTGACATATTAAACATATATTTTTTAGTCCGTTTTCTTCTCCAGGAAATGGTCACAGCGTGATGAAAAAGTTTCTTTACTGGCAGTCACCCATAAAACTCATTAGTCTGCTTACCGGTTTTTTTGGGGTTTTTTGAGTCTCAGCAGGAGCTGCTGCCGTACGGATGAGTTGAAAACTCTAAATCACGTGTTGTATTTTAAAAATCTAACTTTTAGACTCCTGAAATTTTGATCTAATTTAAATACAACACAAATAAATTCATGCAGCTCTATTGTGCATTTCTTTCATTCACTCTGTTCCAAAATGAATGAGAGGTGGGGAATGTCCTGGATAAGTTGCTAGTCTTTCACAAGGCCACACAAAAAGACATGACAATTATTTACACACACAAATAGACTGGAGTATTAAACACATATCAAAAGATTACATAAGTAATTGCAATTCATCAAAATTATTTGCTACAAAATTTGTACACAGAAAATGTTGACAGATAGTAAAGGTATATTTCAAAACATCACCATTTGATGAATGTCAGTTCTATTCTCTAAATATTACAGGATGAATAGAAGGACTCCGTAAATCAGCAGTTATTTTGTGTTTGATCTGTGGTTTGGAGTCAGGATGGGTTGGGTTTTGGGCTTTCAGGTCAACCAGGTGGTAGTGAAGTAAGATAAATTCCCACCAAGCTGCTCCATCTGCCAGCTTCTTACTGGAAAATGCTTGATGCTACAGATGCCAAAGTCAACTCGCCACCAATCTGCCTGACCTCTTTATTTTTGCTCTTTGCCAATGACTTACTGATCACAACTGATAAAATCAGAACTGAAGCCATTATGTATGAAGGGAATATACGTATGTGTTTGACTGTTTTGTTGATTTTAAACATGTCCCATGCAATGATTAATATTGAAATCCGAATAGAACTATTATTTTGGTTGTTAGATTAAAGACTATCTTCCCTTTGAGGGAAAAGGTAAGTCTTGTTGGTAATTTGTGCTCTTAGTCAAGTCTCTGATTTGACTTATTATCTGATAAAAATGTTTAACAACAGTACTTTCAAAGAAAAGCTCTCTGCTCACTAGTACAGATTTTTTTTTTATAAAAAAATGTGCAAAGTTGGCTGAATTGAAACGAACAAATGACATGTTTCTGTTTTAATTTTAGCAAACAAAATGTAAAGAAAATATCTAAAATGAGAGGCATCATTTTATTAAATGTAAACAAGAGATACCATTTATAGTTACTGCTTGTAGGTTCCTTCTTGCATACTGAAGTTAGATTTTTGTACCAACAGCTAGACCCCCTCAGCAAACTTTCAACATGAGAAACAGTTGGCAGGAAACAGCGCTCTGATACTGAATAGGTTTACACATACAGTGTTTTTGTGTGAGTAGCTGTTTGTTTCGTTTTGATTCTCAGGTACGAGACTCTGGCCGTGGCTACAGATGCAGAGAGTCGACAGGATCTGGACCTGCCTCTCAGAACTGGGGGGAAAAGGCTGACAGTGAGTCCTAAACACACATGCAGATGGACAGAAGTGTTTTGTATTTTTCTTGACCAGTTAAATTCAAACACTTCAGGGATTCAGGTATAAAATGTACTTTTTACACTTAAAACGGATAAATCATCTGAATTTTCTAATAGCACCTGAAAGGAGAGCTACAAGAGCTGTGCTAATTATCATCTCATACATACATCTCATATGCATCTCCTTCAGTATAGGACCATGTGAAAAGAACATTTTTACAGTTATAAAAGTTTTACTAAAGACTGTTCAGAATGCATACGTTTGTAGTTTCTAATGTGGTTGATATTTTAAAACTTAAGAAGTTCTGGCATTTAGTTAAAATTGTGTCATTATACGTCTTCCTCCAGCCTGACTGGACGTTTGTACTGGGAGAACAGGCCCTGGACGTTTCGGTGACCTCCTTCTCCCATTCCTCTAACTCTATTCTCGTACTTGGTGAGAGAAACCTCTTCTGTTTCCGTGACAATGGACAAGTCCGCTTCATGAAGAAACTGGAATTCAATCCCAGCTGCTTCTTACCCTATGCATCAGGTAAACCAAGTTTTTTTTTTTTGTATGGAACAATTTCTTTTGCAGAAGTGGGTGGACTTGCAATAATATTTGACTGAAGATTTTTCCTTCTTTCCAATGACAGGTATTCAATTCCTAATACTTATTAGCTGCATAAAAAAAAGAATTCTCACAAGCTGGAACATCTGTGCCATAAATGCTGGTATTAGTGTCAACTTTGACTTGATTGCGACGTGTTATAGACAGATTTTTAGTGACTCTGTGAGTACATGAGTTGCCAACCAATATTCATTGGCAGCTTTTATATTGTAAGGATGTTTAGTTTTGTCAACAACAAAAAAATTGTTGCAGATTTCCTAATGCTTTCTCTCTGGCCTTCAGCCCCAGCTGCCTCAGTTACACCAGTGCCTTCACTTTCATTATTTTCTCCCATTTGTCGGTCAATCTGGTTTTTGTCATGTCATTGTTTTGGCTTCAGTTCCCGTAAAAAGAGGTGACTGATTAATTCAGATATCTTCTATATTATTTAATGAATTTTATTAATGTGAAATGCTGTGAGGCATATATGTTTCTTTTCATAATCAAGTTTTGACTAAATTAACACAGAGGAATTGACATTTTTAATTTTGAAGTGATTTGTTTGACAGCTTTTAATCACAGTCAAGATTTCGTTTTACAGAATGGGTGGGAACCCAGTGACTTCAGATTTATTTTTTCACATAACAGCTTATGTGTAAAACCTGTTATGTAACAAAGTCAGAAAATGCATTATAATATATCTCTCAATTGTCCGTAGTCGTGTCAAAAGCAGTGAGATCATATTCTTATCATTAAAAACACTATGCACTATTGGACACAGTCAATTTAAAGAGACATTCCTGGCAACAACTGTGCTTTGTGGTTTTATATCCTGTGCATGCAAACCCCAGTGCCTCATCTCATTCATACTTCTAGGGGGTTTGAAGGCAGACAGAAGAGCGATGAAAACAGACAAATGTCCAAACGATGACAAACTATTCAACAAGAGTAATCCATGTGACAAGAGAAGATTAAAAACATTTAGGGAGGATAAGATTAGTGAAGGGAGTTCAAGAGAGCAGCAACAAGAAAAATAAATGTAGGGAAGACAATTAGGAAGACCAGTCTGAGAAACAACAAAAAAGTTGTAACTAAAGAGAAATAAAAAATGATGCTCAGCTCAAATATAAGAAAACAGCTATCATAATTATAAGGACTATTGCTGATAATAAGGTGTGTGTTTGCTTTGATGTGGCACCAGCTTACACTCTGTCATTTCACCCCTGCTCTGTATTCTTTCTCTGCTACTATATTTTAACTTGTGTTTTCAACTGTATGCGAATGAGGTGTATTTTGTTTTGCGTGTGGCCGTCATCTCAGATCTCACTAGGTGGTAACTGCACCATTGGTGGGTTGACTGGACATTTCTCTGCATCTGTATGTGTGAAAGAGAGAGGGAAAAAAGAACACTATTTATATTTTATGTTTCCAGCCTTGGGTCACCAGAGAAAGTATGTGATTAACTTTGGTTGTATTTACAGTACACATATGAGAGCAGACCTTGTCTCTCAATGAAAGATCTAAATGGCATTTTTTTTTATATTTTAGTATTTTTTTTTTTTTACACAAGCCAGATGTAAAAAGTGAAGAGATGATTTTTCTCTACTGGAAAGTGCAAGCTGCTCTTGTCTTAAAAAGGCAGTGCTACCCGCCACAGGAATTTGTTATTTCTGTGGATGGTTGTTAGATTTGTGAATATGCACCACTGTGTTCTATAACTAAGAATGAGAGACAAAACCTCAAATTTGTGCTGCCATGAAACTGAGGCTGACTTTCTAGCCACAAGACACACAACCTAAATAAAAATGGCAAGGGAAACTGTTGGAAAAATTACTGGATATATGAATTTAATTGAGTCAGATTTATCTCAGTCTGGCCCACAATGTCTCTCTAATGTTCATATTAAAGAGACAATATGAGTCTGTAAAAGTTGAATAATCCAAGCTTTTTTATAGCCGTTCAAATAGTCACATTTATGACAACAAACTCAAAGGTGTAATATGAAGTATCACTTTATCACAGTGTTTCTTTTGAACCCTCTTTTCTGATCATATTTAGTGACGGATGGCACCATGAACCTGCTGCTCAGTAACCACACCAACATGTTGCTGGTTTACCAGGATGTAACTCTGAAGTGGGCAGCCCAGCTCTCCTTTGTGCCTGTAGCTGTTCGAGTTGCCAACTTCCTGTGAGTACAACCTGCATCAAAACAAGACATCTGGGTCTGGATGTAGAAACAATATGTGCAAGTAAAATATGCTTGACCGTGTAAAACTTATCTTTTTGTTACCTAGCAAACAGCATTGTCTCATATACAACGTGTGACATTTTTGCACTTACACGTGATTTTTCAGGTAAAACTCCCTGTAGCTATGTTGACTTGATTATCAGCTTGTGAAATCCGGTGTCGGACATTTGGCAGGAATTAAGATGACAATGTCTTCCAGCTGGCCAATCAGCACCGAGCGAGGAGGGGCCACTTAAAGCCAGTCCTTCGCCTTTCTACAAACAACTACAATCAAACTGCAATTTGATACAATTACAACGCAAAACACAAACACGTTTGAAAAATGATGTGGTCTCTGCTGTTGTGTGTGGTTTAGATACAGGAGATAGTGGCTGTCTGGGTAGCTGTTTGGTTTAGTTTGAGGCTGTGTTGTTTTTAGGCATTTGATAGTCATCAGGTTGCTCTGTGTGTTTGTGGGACACAGTGGAGTGTGGGAGAGTAATGCATACACACCAAACTTTGTAAAACAAACCAAAATGCTCTCTTGTAATACACATCTCTTTTACATAACTCAGTCTTGTCTTTTTGTTCTCTTGTGTAAATTACAAAGACAGAAAAGGTCATTGCACCTTGGAGTTGATAGTAATGGCTGCCACACAATAATCAGCATACAGTATGTGTGAACAGAAGAGTCAGCAGAGTTAAAAAAAAATACAGACCACACTGTGTCTCTGTGTCTTTGTGTGTGTGTCTGTGGATTTATGTGTTACTGCCTCACTGGCCTGGAACAGAAATGACACACACGCGTACACCTGCAACCAGTTACCACACAGTTAAAACATTACTACATCACTCAGCATTTCTTCATGATCTTGCTCTTATCTTTTATTCGCATAATAAATTCAGAACGTAACACCACACTTTGTAATGCTTCAAGACTTACTCTCAACTACAAGGAAAGTTAATCCTACTTCAGCCCTTATGTTCAAGGTTATTTTGAACCAAGGGCAGCAGGAAGCACAAGTTCCTAACAAATAGCGAATGTTTCAAATTAATCTTTTCATCTTTTTTGTTTTGAAAGGGAGCTGAAGGGGGTTGTGGTCAGTCTGAGCTCAGCTGGTCATCTACTCTGCTCTTATATGGGTACAGACCCCTCCTTCTTCTCAACACCCAAAGTAGATGCCAGGGAGGTTGACTATGAGCAGGTAGATGTTGAGATGAAGAAACTGCAGAGGTTCATTAAGGAGGCCACCCGGACACAAGGTGAAAGATTTTTGTGTTAAAGAATCTTCTAATAATCCGAATGCAACTACTCATTCCCTGCTACTTTATACGAAATCTAAATATTCTTACCAAGTGATAGTAAGCATTTGGTATTGTATTTGAATTTGATACTTGAGAAAAAGTAAACTGCATTTAGGTAATAATCAGGAAAAAAAAGTTTTTTGTCTCTTGTGTTATTCATTGCTTTGAATCATGTGTTACAAATAGTTTAAACATTTTCTGAGAGATTAACTCAGCTGAATAACATAACTTATATTTGTGAAATACTAACAGCGAAACATCAGAGGTTCGTTGCTTTAAAATATATTTCTCTTGTTTCAGACATCCTTCCCAAAACCGACTCAGTGGAGGACCTGTCTGTCACAGCCAATGTGTCCTCCAGCCTGGACAAACCATCGGTAAACAAACCTAAACCAAACACACTCAAGTGATTTTTATTTACACACTAATAATCACATAAATATAAAGACATACATACAGAGTCTCATTCTGTTACATCATCTTTACAGCAAGCTCTTATCCAAGATATGGATGGTCTACCTGTCCCTTCAGTGACTGTACAAGTAAATCATCAATTCATTTCTTTATTTTTATACACTATTCTCTCATGGAGAAATGTAAAGAACTCACTTAGTATTATCTTCTCTACAGGTGAAAATAAAGGCCAATTCTGCTCTAAAGTCATCTAAGCTATCCATTTGTGTCCAGCCTCCATTGGCTGTTACTCAAGACCAGTTTGTTCTGGAGCCAATGGGTCAGTCTGCTGCAGTACTTCTTTGCAAATATGTTTGAGTTTGTGTGCGTGAATTTCCCTTTTTCATGCAAATGTTTCATTTAGGTTGTTTTCTTATATTGACAAAACAATAGCTACATGATTGTTTGAGAAATTCTTTGTTTAAGTTGCTTAATACTTTTTGTGTTGAACATCTCCTGCCACTTTTTTCTGTACTTTGTGAACAGATGCTTTACATGTAAATACTTCATATACACTGGCAGTGACTGACTGAGTGAGAAGTGTGTGCTTATCTTAAGTTTTTCAGCTCTAACCAGTCAATACATTGACAAATTTGAACCGAATCTTTTAGCATGCAGTAACATAGTGTCTACTGTCTGCTTTGAGCTGTTTTTTTCTGTTTTGTGTGTGTGTGGACTTGTGGACGCTTATATTTACAGTGTGTGTAATGTAAACCAGTTGGTGCAGACTTTAATCAGAGGCTGCTCATAGTGCCATGGAAACATACATTTTTAAAATGTGTGTGGCCCCACAGGGAGTTAAACCTCTAACCCCGGTGGTGTTGGTGCCCTCCTCTTCCCAGTCTTTGTATTGAGCGTGGTTCAAAATGTCTACCATGGTAACTTACACCAACAAATATATTTTTATCTTGTCTAAACTAAATGGAAATACTTTTGCTGCACAATGTTTATTTGATATAGTTTTAATTGGAGTGTCAAATTTTACCCCCCCCCCCCCCCAAAAAAAAAAAAAAGTTATTGACAAGGTCGCCTAGGTGTTTACAAAAAATTTAGAAGTCTGAACACTGTTTTATTCTAGCACTTAAAAATATATTCATCTTCCTCAACAACTACTAAGCAGTTGTCCTACTATGTCACATCATAAAAGACTGAGGAAAACTGTTCATGGACCACCTGAAAACAAATAACTGAGTACTTTATAAGGGCCACTGCAGTGTGTTGGAGCTAAAAACACCATTATACTGTACACTGTATTAATGTCTTCAGCCTGCTCTCAGCTGGGTAAAGCCCATTTTTCTACTAAATTTAACACTGGTTGTGCGATACTATCACGCAACCCCAAAACCCCAAATTATGCAAATAAAAACTTCACAACTTTCTCAGTTATTATCGTAAATGCTTCTGTGACTGAAGGGTTGTGTGTCCTATTGGGCGTTTAGCTCCTAATCTGTGGCTAATTTGTTTGATTATCATACCTTACACCACATTTTCTTTGCGCCTCCAAATTATTGACGACCCAACTGTAACAACTCCTAATGTTAGAAAAACTACAGCAAGGCATGAGTACGGTAATCTGTTACAAAGATAATTTCTTTTAATCTGCAGATCTGTCACAATGAGAGCATAAATCTCACTCAAGGTCACATATCTAAGGCCACATGTTATGCTAACACAGTGTGGACAGTCTTGGCAAGGATTTTTTTAAGTCATGCACGCATGCATATTACTAACAGAAAATTCCCCTTTTTACTATAATTCCAAAACTGCTCCTGACGTTTGCTGAAACTGCCATCCATCACAGAGGAGTAGACACCAAGCTCTTTGTGAATTTATGATTTCAAGATGTGAGTAGCTCTCTCAGGCAGCTGGACCATCATCCATTTGCTCTAATCCCTGACTCAAGTGGCCTCTGCTTTTTTATGATTCATGATACACATACAAAAATGTAATGTGTTTTACCACAGTGCATTCTTATATAAACTGCACATGATCTCTGCAAATGTTAATGCAAGCATGATAAACCTTTTGCACTGTACAGCACATTTTTTGTAGATTTGTTTATTCTTTTTTATAATAGTTTTTTTTTTTTTTTAATAAGAGTGGCACAACAGTAAACAGAGATTAGCAGTTAGAGATGTATCTTCACGTTAAAAGACGTTTCAGTGTTTTTGTGTAAAGTTGGCGTGTTCTTCCCATGCACTCATGGGTTTTCTCTTGGTACTCCGCTTTCTCCCCACGGATCAAAACATGCACGCTAGATCCATTGGTTCATTGTCCCTTGGTGTAAGTAAGAGTTGCAGTTTTTGTTTGTCCCATTTGTCTCTATTTATGGAGACACAGGGAGACTTAGTGTCTCTGTGATGGACTCTCACACAGTGACTGCTGTAAATAAACACCTGCTATCCCGCGACACAGAAAACAAAAGCGGGTAAAGAAAATGGATGGATGGATAGATGGATTGTTTATACATTCGTTTCCTCATATTTTAATGGCTATTTTTTCCTTCACTTCCCTTCTAGCTTTTGATAGCCGTTTTGTTTGGACTTAATCACAATATGTGTATTTTTCAAACAGCTTTATTAAACTTTTTATAATATTGATTCATCATAACTAATATATTGTTGTTTTTTTTATCTCGTTTTAGAATCTTCTATGTTAGGCAAATTTCAAGCTTTTGCTACAGCTGTTATTATTGTTAATAAAGGCAGCCTTTTGTGATCCTATGCACATAATCTAAAAAAAACCTTAATATAAACAGAATATTTGTCATTATTTCCAGTACAGTTTAGCTACAATGTTAAAATGTACTGTACAAGTGTGCCAAGATTGTGTATGATTTCATTTTTGTTTGTAACCTTCTTTATCAGAATGCAAGCTGCAACTTGAAGCAAAACTTGGTTTGAGAAACATGCATGAGCAATAGTCTTTAGGACTTAGCAGACAGTGGAAGTGTGCCAACAAAAACTCAGTGCAAATCAAAACCAAATCTATTCAAGAAGATGCTTTAAAGGAACCAAAAGCTTCTGGATATTCCTGGTAGCTTTGGTTCTGGTCCTGGTAGCTTTGCTTCTTGGCAGCAGCTGTTGACTTTTCACTGTTTATGTGGAAGATCAGAGGCTGTGAGTCATTGCACTGCCACATTTACACCACTAAAGAGATGCTTTGTTTATATGAGTTTAGGTAGCGGTCAATCGGGTCAAATTCAGAAGCCTTTTTCAAACACATGCATGACACAGATATACACACTCAAGGAAATGAAAATCTTAAACATGCATATCCATGGATGCTTAAACACATGCAGGTGTCCCTACACCATGTCATTAAATGTAAACACATAGACTCAGAGTAAAACAGCTTTGTGTGAGTTTATGTCATGCTCTCTTGTCTTCCTCCTCAGAAATTGGGCACTGGCTTTTTATTTAATAGCTCTCTGCTGTTGAAAATAAAAGCTGCTACATCGACATACAGATGCGTCTCTTGTTCCAGAGCTCATTACAATGACTTAGATTCACTTTGGAAAACTTAATTGTCAATTGGTGATTTCCAAGAATCAGTCAATCAGTCCATCCATTCATTTATCTATCCGTCCCTATCCACATGTGTACCTGGTTTTTGTTATCTTTTTAGAACTTTTTGGGTACATACACCTACCTTGTTAGAATTGATTGTCATTTTGGGGATCAAAACCGTGTCCTAATACAATGGAACACCATTTTTCTTAGTTTGATAGGTCTAGGGCTAAGGTGTGAGTTGTGCATAGCAAAGGGTTAGGCAAATATGGTTGGGTTTAAGGAAAGGGTCAAGGTTCAGCTACATAAATGAATGAAAGTCAATCCAAGGTCTTAATAAGATTAGAAAAAAAAATGTGTCTGTGCAATTACTGTTGCCCCATGTGTCTTTGATTGGTGTGTCCACACACTCACTAATGTTCATTGTAGCTGTGAAGGTCAACTTGTCTACTTTTTCCAAATTCTTGTCATAAATTTGCCACAATTTATTTGACAGAAAACAAGACAAAAACTTAGTGATGCATGAGTACACACAAACACTCATGCACATGCGGGAATGATGTGTGTAAAGAACAGGGGAAGTAGCGCCCTCTGACTTTTATTGTTATTGCACTTTTATTCATCTCAGATGGCGACTCAATCCCCTGTTCATTAAACACTGCCTCCTTTGTTCTGTTTCTCGTTCCCACTTGCAAGTCCCACTCCCTCCCTCTCTCCACCCATTTACTCCCTATTTCTTCTCATCTTTTCCTTTTCTGCCTCATGTCTTTCATTTGTCATTCTGTACCACAATGTCTTTATTTCTTCCTACTCTCATATACTTTTTTTAGTGCTCTGTAGTGCATCGTTATTCCATATTTCCCCTTTTCACAACAGTTTATTTTTGACAAGGTCAGTTTCATGCTTCAAACAAGTTATGAAATTAACCTAAAAACAACATAGGTGATCAATATGTTTACATTCACATTTGAAAAAAGCTATTTTAATTCTCAAATCACTTGAACAAAGTTCCTTAATAGTGTTTCTCAAATCCCACTTTCCTGCATATTTTAGTAAATGCAGCTGTGGATGATTGTATGGTGGACTTTCTACCTTGTATGTTTTATCTTGGAACTAGAGTTTAGTCAGTTGTATTTAAGGACAGACCGTACAGTTACTTCAGTTCACTTCAGTTATTACAGACTTATAAAGTTAAAAAGTCAATGTTTAAAGCCACATTGATGGTCATTTATGGTGCTACACAAGTTAAAATATCTTCAGGAGTAGTTTCTTTTTCATATATATATTTTTTATTATTATTTGCACATCGTTAGACGGTGACATGTGTATCTACCTCTTTCGACTTGTGTGGTATTGTACCCCAGCTTCACCTTTCTTTACCTCTAACCTTTTTCTCAAAGTCAGTCATCAGTTTAACCTTTGCTGTCAAGAACTAAAACCTGAACACTGATGGGGACAGAATGCTGCACTTCACACTCACAAACACTCAACTGACTGCCTGAACTGAGACAAGCTCATTCATAACAACTCTCAGGGCCATATTTAAATTTGGGCTTTACCCACACAGCATTGACCTTTAAACAGACTGCAAAATGCAAACATATGAAATACAATTTACTTTGGGCTGTTTCAGACTTAAAAAAAAAAGATTCAAATAAATTCAAATACATTCACATGTATGTAAATATTTTAAACTGAGTGATCATAAAACACAATGACGACCAAAGAAGTCTGTTAAACACTAAAATATAACTAACAAAAATAGATTATTGGAGATTAGTTTACATCAGTCATTACATTTTCCTCCTCCATTCTCATGATTTAAACTTTGGTCAAAATGTTTGTGTTTGTTCAGTGCTACATTCTCAACAATAATTTTCCATCACATTGCTGATCTTAGTTTTAAACCTCCATGCAAATATCACAAGAAACATTAAGGGCTAAAAGCGGAGAAAGCTTCATGAAAGACGCTTATAGATGAAAAAACACTACAGGAGCTTTAAAGAAATGGCAAAAGCAAACAGTTGTTAAAGGTAGAAAAAAGATGTTGAGAATTTTTGAAAAAAAACAAAAAAGAGGGAAGTTAAAGGAATGGAGAGGTACAGTAGTCAAGAAGGGGATTTCAGTCTACTTTATGGAATTTGTTTTTGTTGGAAGGAGTGCTAATGACTTAATGTGCCTGAAAACACTGAGACCAGTCTGAACAGTCTCACTGGGTTGAACTCGGACACGTTACCTGGTGTGTGTAAAGGTTTGATGCCCTGAGCACTGCTCTGACCTGACCAGATGCTGCTAAATATATGATGAAAAGCTGAAGAGCGAAAAAAAAAAAAAAAGAAGGAAAAGAAAAACGAGAGGAAAAGGGATTACTGTGTGTCTTCTTTGGTCTTGTTTGTTAGTCTTAACTGGACTGAAAACACTTAAAGCACTTAAACCTGTCTGACCAGCATGACCTCGAAGGAACAGAGGTTAAAAGGCTTCTGTTGACAGACAGAGTGACAGGGATGGAGGGGAAAAGAGTGGTAAAAGAAAAACTTTAAGACATAAGGTGGAGGATAGTAAAGATGCAGTTTGTGAAAGTGTGAGAAAAACGAAGAAAAATTTGTACTATGTTCTAATAAGTATTGTAACAATTTGACATGTGAGTTTAAAACAAAAACACTTGTTGAATTTGTTGGTAATTATTCTTTGTTGTTGAGCAAAGTCAGTACATTTTATCTAAAAATGAAACTGTTTATTATTGATTCTTTACCTTATTGACTTGCATTATTCATATTATTTATGTTACTTGTTTTTCACATAGGCTTTTTTCCTCAGAAGGAAAAACGTTTGCTTGTGAGAAATAGTTTTAGGTCATAACTACAGTTTTTTTTTTCTTTCTAGAGTTTAGAATTGTGCTCAATGTAGACAAAGTAGGGAATTACAGGATATCCTTTTTCATACATCTCACATCACCCTGCGATGTCTGCTAAATATACTTGTCTTGTTATTGCTGTTTATGTCTGCATGTTTAAAGCCATCTTTTTTTATTTTACAGTTGGAAATTCACAAATGGTACATATAATCCAAAACTTTCCCACACCGTCTCCTTACTTTCATTGCACACATTTGTGTATGCATTAGGACAAATACACGTTGATACTTGGTCTTCAGTCACCTGTAACTGAAAGGGCCCAGAAACATCACGCCCCATTAAACCACAACACCACCCTGTGAGTGTGTGTGTGTGTGTGTCTGACTGCATGGAGCCATTAGCTGTAATATATCCTTTCCTCTCTGTCTGTATTGGATCCCCACGTTTTCTCCCCAGCTTTCTGTTTCTGCCCTCTCTGTTGGTTTTTGAGTATTTGAAAGGAAGCTACAAGTCATCACCCCTCTCTCATGCTGCATATAATTTCAGTCTTCTGTTCACCCTCCATACACTTTCACACGCACACACGGGTTGAAGTTCTGGTTACGGTTGTAGTTCTCTGTCCTCACATAGCATGCTGATGCTTAATTCACATTCTCTGTGTACATTAGGAGATCTGTTTAAGATCAGGCTTACTGTATCCTGTTCTGTCAACAACTTAAAAATGCTGACTCTGAGGCGTGTGCATGTGTGAGTGTGTTTTGTTAACAAGCCTGTTTCCGTGTTCATTATTCAATGTCTTTTTTTATAAAAGAGCTGGAGTGAAATGAGCGTTTCTGTTGTAGAAAAAAATCAATCAAACACATTCACATTTGTAATAACACAAATAAAGGGACTTTTGTTAAGTCATACAAGACCGATTTCAGGAGGTTGGTGGGGAGGCAAGGGTGATAGACAAACAGCCAAATTTATTTTACTACTATACTTAAAAGTTGATGAAGCTGTCATATTAGTATATACCACACATATTTTTATTTAGTTCAATAATATTTGTTGTTTTTTTTCTTTTGTACTTCGAGACCCATTTGTTGAAATTTGAACTTCCCATTTAAATCGCAAGTTCTTTTCGTAACAGTAGTCGGAACCAACCCTGATTATCTAATCAGAATTATACTTTTTTATAACCACCCAATTGTGTGAAATAAAACAATTCAAAACATTGTAAGTAATATGAATACAATTAAAAATAGTTACTTAAAATCATGTTCCACTCGTGTTACTATCAACTACTGTATAGATGTCTTTTCGTATGGTTTGACTTTAAGAACACAATTAAAAGGAGGAGAAAAAGTCATAATTTTGCTGTTTAAAATTAACACACAATTGTTCTCTGTCTTCAGGTGTTGGTTCAACCAAAGTTGTGGCGTTTTTTGTTTTCCTTAATGGCCGCTACCCCCCTGCTGACCTGACAGGAGACATCATTGTGTCCTATCTCTCACCTACAGGTATAAATTCACTTTTGATTTTTCTCATAACAATTTCTGAGTTTAATTCTTTAATTTCAATTGAAGCCCTTAATTTCTCTTTTTCTATGATTCACTGATACAGACGAAAAAAA
>JAVKLF010000042.1:3341406-3352546 GCA_034783495.1 Millerichthys robustus
AAAAAGTTTGATGGATGTGAGGTTTTACTGTCGAAGCAAAATAAGTAAATAAGTAGAATTGTTAATTTCGTTTTTGTGGTCTGATTCTATTCCACCACTTGCTAAAGAAGCAGAGTGTTTGGTGTGTGTCTGTGTGCATGCATGTGCTGACAAAATGAGGCAAGCAGGAGGTGGGATGGATGAGGGGGAGTCGGCACGTGGAAGATGGGTTTCTGGTGGGCAACGTGACCACAGAGGAGTAGGTAGAGTGGCAAAACACCATGTCATTTCTTTTAGTTTGTGCTCTGTTGTCCATCTGTTAAATGATGAGAGGTTTAGTATTTTCCATTCTGATCAATATTCTGTGAAAATATTTTCTGACATACTTTTTTTAAAATTTATTGTTACAGCACAAACTTAAAATTAAGCATGTAGTGGCTCCAGTTGATATAATATGCACTGTACCTAATTATTTACATCGGTGGCTTGGCTTCTCCTTCAGAACACAACCATACAGCTGGAGCAGCCTATTGCACAAAACTGTGAATTTGTCGTCCAAAGCAGTAGTCATTTCCTTCCCAAATGAATCTGTCTAAATATTTACTGCTGTGAGAGCTGATGCAACACGGCCAGGCACTGGAGACGGTCGTTTAACGAGGATTGATGCAGATAATTCGTTGTTTTCTGTTATGTCCAGGCAGGATGGAATAAAAAAACAACTACATTGCCTGCAACAAGAGGGAGATTGTTTGGATCTTGCTGTGCTGGCACGATGGTGCCCGTAGATAACGAAATTACAGTCAGCATGCAATGTCAGAGCAACTGCAGACTGGAGTTTGACTAAAAGACTGTTTTCATGTGACATGAGTGGGATGTAAATGGAACTAAAATGAAGTCTGGGTATGGGCTAGAGGTGGGTGTCTACTGACAATATATTACAAATTAAAATGATGATGATTTGTTGAAATGACTAATTTAAACCATTTTCAGATTGACTGACCTACTTTATGTTAAAATTGCAGCCTGAAATCAGTTTACAGGTATTTTAATCCCGATGCTTGTATCTGGATCATAAATTTGTAGTTAAGAGAACAAAAATTTGGAACTTCAGAGTTTCTCCAGTTTTCTAGATCTCACAAACTGGGTCAATCGAATAAACTCCTGATTTATTATTCGTCAAACTCTTTATACTTGCATGTTTTTCTTCACAGAGCCTGAGGGGCTGTCAAAGCCATTACCAGTTCTTTGCCTCTGAGTTGAGATGTTCCCTTTAGAACTTTGGAAAAATTGAGAAATCCTTCTAAATTAGGCACTTCAGATTTCTTTCTCTGAGATGTACTGGGAATCCCTGCAGCACAACACGGATGATTTCTCCCATTTACATCATGTACCGTTCTTTATATTTACATACACTGCAAACTCTTCTCAGCTCGCTTTGTCCATTTTTATCATTCATTAGTCTTATTATCCTGGAGTAAAGTCTGTGCTATCGGCAGTGTGATTAACTCAGTCTAAGATGTATTCACCACAGTTTGTGTCTTCTGGCAGCACGAAGATCTGAGTTTTTACCAGGACTTTTATTACCCAGAAATGCTTAATTATATTACTGATATAAAGCCTTGATTAACAGTAGGTGCACTGCATGTAATGGAGTTGGACACTAACATATCTCCTCCCTTTTTTTCTTTTACAGCAGTGCAGGCTTATTTAAAAGCAATATGTTAAGTTAAATATACTTTTATAGTAAGAATCCTGTTGATAAAATGGCAGTAGCTGGTACCTCTTCTAAAAATGTGTAAATTTAAGTAGCTGAAACAAACCATTCATCTGAAAATCTAGACAAAGGATAAAAGGATTGGGTTCATAAAAAATAGAATATCATAAACCTTTAATTGGTTTAAATCTGGTTTGTTCCAGTGAGCTTTACGTTCTTGGTTTCAGTCATTTGTATTAAATTACTTACTTTTGATTAAATGCAGTTTTTTTTTTCTTAAAACCACAAGTATTCACACACATTTTTTAATTGCATATAAAAGTGGAACAAAAACCTTACATCAGCATTTTCTTTCTGTCCACTAGGCCCAGCTGGAGGCCCAGAAGGCCACTCAGGATTTCCACAGAGCCACCGAGGTTCTGCGGGCCGCAAAAGAAACCATCTCCCTGGCAGAGCAGAGGCTCCTGGAGGAGGACAACCGTCAGTTTGACTCCGCCTGGCAGGAGATGCTGAACCACGCCACTCAACGGGTAAGGAGGGGGGACATGAGACACACCTGAGTCAACCGGAACATTTTGTTGATTTTATTTCAGCTTTTTGTTTTCCGAAATGGTGAAAATAAAAGAATGCCTGACGAGCTTCTACAAAAAAAAAAACGTGTCTATCAACAAGCTCTGATTGGTTGTTACAGGTGATGGAGGCGGAGCATACCAAGACGAGAAGTGAGCTTTTACACAAGGAGACGGCAGCAAAATACACAGCAGCTACCGGCCGCATGAAGCAGCTGGAGAAGAGGCTGAAACGAACCATCAGCAAATCCAAGTAAGACCCTCAGTGCTGTGTGGATTATTGTTAAAAATTCTTCCCGTTTGGATGGATTTTCACAAATGAGGAGCAGCATCTTCACATCCTCTCATGAGTCGTGTCAGTGCCCAAAAAAATGGTGGTGATAATAAAACTGTTGTGTTTTAAAGGACAAGATCAACCACAAGCTGAGATTTCTCCTGAATCATATAGCTTTAATTCTAGCTTGGCTGTACCGCTTGTCCTTGTCTGGTCCAGCATGTGGACACAGCGGGGGGACAGAGCAACACAGCCTCTACAACAGACTGTCTGTGCACGACTGACTGCTTGTGGGTCATTTTAGCCAAATGTTCTGCTGCAAACCAAAAAGGAGCTATCAATTTCTTCCTTTTATCAGCTTCATCAGTGCAATATTAATTAATTCTAGTTGTCTCTCTGCGAAAAGACTGTCCATCTGTCTGTCACTCTTTAATTGAACACTAAAATAGTTTAATCACAGCTGATGTGAAGCAGATAAAAACAGAACCATGTGTATCAGGTTTTCAGAATTTGTGGAAGTTACGTTTCTCTTTTTAGCTAAACTGGTTAGTTTCTAAAGCAGTGGTACATAGTGTCAGTCCAAACCACATCTAACAGGTTTGGTGTTAACAGGTGTTTAAAGAGGAAATATGGCTTCGTGTGGCAAAGTCACAAGTTGTTGTAAAACTAATGCATCACCTGTTTGTCATTTTTTAAGTCATTTTGAACTTGTGATCTGCAGTGATGAATAGAAAAAAGATTTTTAGGGGTCCGAGCCTGTGGAGCAGGGGAATTCAGTTAGACCTTATAAATACTTTTCATCGTGCTACAACTTCTGTAGCGCAAGTCCAAGCAGGGTACTGAGGACGACATGGGCCAAAGTCAAAGTCCATAAATGAGCTTGGCAGTGATATGACAACTTCTATGTGCAATTTTGTGATGTTTTGTAGCAGTTCTATAATCTCCAGTTCTGATGGAGCAAATGTTTTGCTACTGTTCAGCTACCGGTCATATGTCAGACTTGATCTTCACTTAATTTATTGCACAAGATGAGTTAGGAGACAGATTGACAACCAATAAAGTATAATCATTAGCTGAGTTCATGAGCAGCATAACCCAGGTGTACATTTTAGTTGGCCTTCGGGAGAGTATATATAAATATATTTGCCAGAGTTCTGGATATTTAATCAGAATTGTCTACATTTCAGCTTAAGTGTTAACACGTAATAATAAACGTTTGCTTTATCCATTTGTGGCTTAAGTCACCTTAATAACTGAATACTTAAAATTAATTTTTACCTCATGCACATTTAGTAAGTTCATTTCTTAAATACAAATTGACTACGTTTAAAAGTCACAATATCAGAAAGCTGCAGCCTTGCTGCATGTTGCCTCGGCAGGGTGTTGATTCGTTTTGCATCGCACTCTCATCCAACATCATAATGCCTTTATCTCCTCTCCTCTGCCAGGTTGCTATGGTGACAATGTGGGTACTGCTCTTTTCTAGGATGATGTTTTTTTACCCCTTTAATCTAATCCTGACCTCTTCTCCTCCTTCCTAACAGGCCCTACTTTGAGATGAAGGCAAAGTACTACCTGCAGCTGGAGGTACGCACCGACTCTGAAGTTATTTTCTACACTTTAAACCAAACATTTTTTCTCTGTTTAAGAATTTGGAACGTTAAAAACCCTTGACCATAAACATCAGAGATAAATTTTTGTTTGTGTGCACATTCTTTAGATAAAATAATGTTTTATCTTAACTTGCGGCAGATTTTCTTTGACATACACACAAGTTGCAGCTTTTGGTTTTTACAAAAACTCTTATCATGTCTGGTTGTTAGCCTTGCAGAACTGGTTGCTTGTTTTCATTAAACTGCAACTAATTAGGGCAAATTTCTTATCGGGCTGATTTTGGAAAATCTGCTTAGTGTCGAATTTTTAAATATGTCAGCAGCAAGGCTTTCATATTCTGAATTCATTAGACCTATTTTCAGCCCTGTTCTTATGTCAGATCTAAGAAAGATCTGTCCTTCAGCATTTCTTCCAGCTGTCATTAAACATCTTCCTCCTCATCTCTCTAGAACCTGAAGAAGAACGTGGACGAGCGACAAGCCACGTTGTCTCAGGCCAAATGCGAGTACAAGACGGCCCTGAAGAACCTCGAGATGATCTCTGATGAAATCCACGAACGTCGCAGAGTCTCCATCATGGGCCCTCGAAGACCTGGAGTTGGTGCCGAGGGTGACAGCATCTCCGGGGACGACATGTCCGGCTTGAAGATGGAGTCAGACGGAATATCCAGTGAGTATAGTGCAACATTTCACTGAAGGAATTCCATTATTAAGTTTTGAAGGGGGTCCTTGCTATTTGCTTTAGAGATCCTTACAATGACTCTGAAATCTCTCGTTACAATAAAAGGTTGATAAGTAAAGATTAAACCTTCCTTCTTTCTGCTGCAATAACAAAATCTCACCTGGTGACTCTTGAAATGTCAGACGGAGCTGCTGTAGTTTCACTTCTGAGCTGTCCCTTTTTACAAGAAAAATAACCACAGAAATGAAACCTTTAGACTGCTGATCACAGAACATGGTATTCTGTTCGTCACAACTTGAAGAGTGGCTTTTTAAAAAGTGTTTACCTCAATGGTTTTGTTTAGATATCGGTCTGCTGAATGTTTGTCATTCTTGCAAAGTCTGATATGATTTTAACTTCAGAGAAAAACAGGAAAGCTGATATAAATGAGTAAAAGCTACTCTAACTACATAACTTGGTTTAAGGCAGCTTGTCTGAGATTACTGTCATAAACTCTTAAGAATCCATTTCATGTCGTATAGCCCTAAAAGCAGCCATAAAACTTGTATTCCACAGTAATTTAGGCTCACGTCCTGACTTTCAAACATTTTCTAACAAGCCTCGTTTCCAACATAGAACCAGATATTTTGAGAAATGTAACACTAAACATTATATTACATTATTACACAATTAGCAAACATCATTTAGAATAAAGCTTTATAGGTTAACTTTTAGTTAAAAAGCAGAAGACTGTTTGTATTAGCAGTAACACAACACCAAAATCAAGCTTGAAGATTTTAAGTTTTAATAGATCCTCAGTTAACTAGTTTTATTTCCCCTTTATTACAAAATGCATCTTGTATCCTATTAGTTTGGCCTATAGAATAACTAGGAGGGTTGTTACCATGGTAACAGCAGGCCAGTTCAGACAGTGATAAGTTAAGCAGGACATGAGGCTCAAAATAACCTCCCACACTGACTGTGCATTCACATGCTTTGATTTAGTGTATGTGGTGAAAATAAGGTCTCCTCAGACTGCGACGAGACAGTTTAGTTGTCGGTTCCATTTGTATCTTTATTTTACTCTCAGATGTTTTGTTATTCTTACCTTCCTAAATTCACCCTACTTTCTATCGCGTTCCCATATTTTCCCTGTAGTGGCCTCTGAGTGCTTCGAGGATGACCTGTGTGGTGGGGGGAGCATCATGTCTGAGGAAGACTCCGAGACCCGCTCCACCAGCAGCCTTGGTTCAACTCCCAGCAGCCCACAGGAGCTCCTGTCACCTTGCCCCTTTGCCAGCTCCTCTTCCTCCTCATCTGGCATGTCTTCCTCAGCCTCTCCATCACCAACTCCCTCCTCCTCCTCCCCAGGTCTTCTGTCCAGGCCCTGCAGCCTGGACCTACCCAGCACCGTGTCACTGTCAGACTTCGGCCTCATCTCGCCGGTGCTTGGACCTCGCAGTGACTGCAGTGGGGCGTCGTCACCCGAGTACGACCTGGAACGAGGTGAGTGATGGATAAAGCTTACGTTTCCAAAGAAAAATAAGACTAAAGGATGGACTATTTTGGATTTGAAGCTCAGTCTCATGCTGCCTGCATGACTCCCACCTACTCCTCAAAAACAGAATATTTGTCAAAGTGACAACAAGCTAGGCCACCCGTGTCCAGAGGCAAAACTGCAGTGGATCTGTTTTCAGAGAGGAAATTATTCACAATTCTTCAGCCACATGTGATGAATATCTTAAATCTGTTTGTTCCTTTTTAATAGTGAAAGCCTTGGACTGATGCTTTTTCAACTATCATTAAATCCAAACGTGCCGTACAGCTGACCTGCTTCTTCTCTGCAGGAGATCGAGCTGAAGGTGCAGAGGAGGATCCGGACAACACTCCAGCTGGAAACAACAATAGCAGCTCTACTTCCAGCAGCAAGAAAACCTTTACCTTGGAGACGCGCTTCAGCTTTCTCAATCTGCGACGCCCGCGAAGCAGCAACATCAAAACCAAGGACAGCTGTCCCCAGAAGACGGAGCAGAATGTCGTCCTTGTCAAATAAGTCGGAGAAGAAAGGAGAGGACTGTAAATTTGCATCAAGTCTCATTCTGAACCAAAAACTCAAAGTTATAGGCTGTTTATAAGTTCCCTACCACTACTCCGATCCATCTAAACGTAGACTCTGAATGTGATCATTGGTGTAAATCAATCTTCCCGTACGTTTTGACACCTTTGACACACATGGACTCATAGTGCTTAACATCTCACTGGAGTATGTTAAAAAATGTTGTTGAAATGTTTGTTTTTTTTCTTCACTGGGAAGGAAAAGTTTTAGTGAAATTCTGTTAACCTTTAACCTCTGACTTGGATCAGCCTGCGGTTACTGATTAAAAATATACATTACAGTTCAGCGACAGACTGCTGTAAACAGAGGTGATGTTCTGTTGAGTTCAACAGAACTGAAATCACACAGTGGGGAAAAAATAGCTTTTAGCCTTTTGCCTTGTAGCACTGTATTTAATATGTTGTATTTTCTGATGTTTGTGACACTTATGTTTAGGATTCAAAAGTTAAAGAAGAAAAAAGTTGGACAATAACTACAAATAAAGAGTAATAAAAGTTTTCCTTGTGCATTTCTACAGTCCAAAATGTATTAGCAATATGGAGATGGAGCTCTACTACCACACTAAATTCTAGCTCAAATACTGTATATTTGGCTAATGTCTGTTGCAACGATTAGGAAAACACCATGCAGCAGACAAAGCTTGCAAAGAAAACTTAAAAAGCTGCCTAAATGTCCAGGTTTTTTTGTCACACAACTTGTGACATCAATTTTGCATTAGCCACTTTAAATAAATTTAATCTTAGAAAAGATCAAAACAGTAGCTTGTCTTTGCTTCCTAGAATCAGGCCTCTAAAACTATAATAAGATCAGTAATTCTCTTCGACAGCAAACATTTTGAAGGGGATTTGTAGCGCTTCCTCCTTAACCTAAAAGTCTGTTCAGTGCAAGGCCTATGACGTCACAAAAACAGAACACTTTTCTGGGAAAAAGTAAGATAGTGGAAATGCACAAATGTAATTTGTGTTTATGCGTTGTATATTTCCCCATCAGGGAAACATTAGAAAATTAACTGAGCATCATCCCCAACACTTACACACTGTGCAACATCTTTGGGTTAATAAAATCAACACTGTCTCTTAGCAAAATATCTCACTAAACAATTCAGTGAATTCTGAGAGTGATCACTGAACGTACATCTAAACCTGTTAACATTTGGAGACCATCCAGGTCAAAAGACCTTCCACAACTAATCAACCTTAGCCAAAACAAAAAAAAACGCCTTTCAACCTTCAAATCTGTCCTTTCCCAACGTTTAAAGAGTTTAGAGAACTGATTTAACAGTTTTATCAAACGACCTATAACTTTATCAAACAACCTATAACTTCAGCTGCATTACAGACTAGTAAGGAAATGCCAGTCCTTTTTTCACAACTGCTGCGTTTAAGCTTTAACCTTTCTAACTGTTGGTACGATTACAGAGTTAGACTTTAGACTGAGGATCTGTGCACACAAATGTAATGACACATATTCAGTCATGTTGGGCCTTGACTTCCTAACAAAAGTATGTTTTGTATAGAAGTATACAGAATTTTTATATTCACATGTTTATTCATGCTTTGAAACGAATTTAAAACTTGATGAAAACATACCTTCTGTTCCCTGGCCAGCTCTTGCGATTCCATTTAGTACCATCTGGACAGTCTGTAAAGGACATTTATATTAATAAACACTTAAGACCAACCGTACAGTAAACATAAGCCAACAAAAACTGTCAACTTACCCAACAGATGCTATGTCAGCAGATTTGTACAGCTGATAAATGTGATTGGCTTTGTGCCAACAGTCTCCTCAGCTGAAACTGCTTGTTGTCACAAACAGCTCTACTGCTGTTTGATTTTATACATTTTATAGTCCATCCATCCATAATCTCCCTCTTAATCCAAGTCGTATAGTGGGGGCAGCAGCTTGAGCATTTTATAGTAAGCATCAATAAAACATTTTTTACTGTTCTACAGTTTACAGCAACTATTAAAAGTCAGATTGATGTGGATGTGTGGGGCAGTGTGGTCGGTTAATTACTTTGTATGTCAGCAAAGTAATCTGTGAGGATTTAGGACAAATCTTTTGTGGCATTTAACTTTCTGGTACTTCGCAGAATTCAGGGCAAAGATTGACAATCAATTGAAAAAGTAGTAAAATAATAACATGAATAAAACATAATACAAATAATACATCTAACTGTTCAGGAATGCATCAACAGTGTTAAAAGAAAATACAGCAGCAGATTACTTTCAAATCTAAGTAATTCTGCCAAACAATGTGGGAAAGCACAAACAGCACAGCTTAGGTTTGCAAAGTCAAAAGAGAACTAGCAAAGGGATGATATGAGAACATTCAAAAGGTCAATAAACACAAATATAACAAATGTAAAACAGACTGATCTGAAAAGTAAAATAATGTTCTGCAATGGTTGAGCCAAAGTCCAGACATCAGACTGAATAAAATACTGTGGAGAAACGTAAAGTGAGCATGACAAAAAAATACCAACAAACCTCAGTGAACTAAAGTCGCATTATAAAGAAGAAAAGCAAATCTTTCTACGGTGTGGAGAGACTGATATGAAATGGTCCACTAAAATTGATTCTACAGTTTTGGCTTTTTTTTTGGGGGGGGCACTGCTTTAATTTATTTATTGCTCAATTTTAGTTACATAACCTACAAGACAATCAGCTGTTCAGTTGAGTTTATCATAGTCTGATTTTTAATCTGATAAAGACTATTATCACACAGACGTCAAAAACGAAACCTTGAAACCCGTCTTAAAAGTAATACTAACAATAAAAAAAAATGAGACAGAAGCAGGTGTATATATTTCTGTTTGAAACACACAGTGTGTATTTAAACAAATCAGTCAAAGTAACATTTAGTGCAAGTTCTGCAAATATCACAACATTCAAATGACCAGTTTCTGCAAGATTGTCCTACTGAGTTTGTAAATCAGCTGAAAAGTAACCCGAAAAAAAAGATACAGGTTTTATAACAATAAACTGTTACTCAATACAGATAAAAAGAACAGCGTAGCAATGAATATTTTCAAAACTAAACGCATTACGTGAACCCTTCAAAACACCGACCTACAGTTCAATAAACATGCACGATGGCACAAAGACAACGTTTTTTATTGTCTCATTATTGGCAGAATCATCCAAAAAATAATATGGATTTTAAGACTTAAAAAACAGCTAAATTGTAGATTATTGAGATACATCAGGACAAATTGTGAGCAAAGCCGAATAAATCATCAAATTCATTATTTGAGCTATTCATATTATTGATTTGGAGGCGTATTGCTGTATTTTTTTTTTTTTACTTTTATGAAAGATTTTTTGCAAGAGGGGAAGTTTTACAGTTGTCTTTTTCTAACAAATATATTAACATAATCTGTAAATAAAAGTAAATGCTGCACAAACAAAAGATTTCTAACTGAAATAAAAAAAAAAATTAAAGCCATTTGATACCATCAACATCTGCACAAATTAGATTTAGAATTGGTGACAGCAATGCAAATAAAAGTTTCAAAGAAAAAGCAACACATGGAGTCAAACATCAAACGGTTTTCAAAGAGAACAAACTTTGACGCTCTAACCTTCATTGAGCCTAATTAAAGTGGGACAAGTGGCACCACTGATCTCTGACTTCTAATTGGATTTTGCTCTGTTCATAATGTTGACTCAGGACTGTGCAACAGACTCGTGTCTCGATTAGCAGCGCTGTTACAGCGTGTGATACGAGCTAAATGCTACCACATGATTCAGCATAACATCTTTGTTCATTAGAGATGAGTGGAAATAAAAAAGCTGAAGGGGACAAAGGGACATGTGGTGCTGACGCACGTTATGCAGCTGGACAACTGTGAGCAAACTGCAAAGCTTTGCAGAAACCCCCAAAAAATAAATTACAGAAACACAATTTGTCAAACAGGACGATTATAGATTATGTAAAAAAAATGCACACTGAAGTACGCTTAAATGACTTTAGATGAACTGCTTTTTGTATTGAGGCAAAGTGACATCCTCACATATTCTGTATTGTAGTTAAACATAAAAGTGCAGCACAATAAAAGTAAACAGAATACAAGTACTTGGCAATACGCATAAATCTTAAACTGCACGTTTCTAAATCGTATCCTCATGAACGAGCACACACGCGCACACACACACACACACACACACACACACACACACACACACACACACACACACACACACACACAC
>JAVKLF010000042.1:3409863-3426556 GCA_034783495.1 Millerichthys robustus
TTTTGGAAAGAAAAAAAACTATTGTGAAATTGTAGTCCTATTAAAAGTAGCGTCATCATGTACAGGAAACGTTTAAATAAAATGTTCAAACAAATAAAACGATCATAAGAGACTCCCTGCTGTCTAAACATTATTTTTCTACTTTTAGGCTATGAGGAAGTAAAGGTCGTGCGCAGACGGAGCTGGAAATGTTGTTCTGTGATGGTAAAATTAGCAGCTAGCAGCACTGCACACTGGCCAAGCAGAAGGTAAAGGTGCGGGTGGGTGGATGAGTGGGTGGGGTTAATACACAAAGAGGGTGGAGATGAGTAAACCAAGAGGCAGAACTGCTTTATCTTCACAGGAGCAGGTGGGAAAGGGGGTGTTTTTCTCATCTTTCTTTGAAAGCATCCTTCCACATCTCATCATCACTAACCCTTATATAAATTAGAACAATTAAAATAGGGTAATTTTTTTTAGTTTGACTGTCAACTAGTTTGTTTTGTCACATAAGTTAAACTACAAGTTATTCTGTATTCATGTTGGTTAAACTTTAAAAAATGAAAGATATAGTTTGTTGCATGCCTGTCTGTGGATGTGTTTATTTACTAAAATTTATTATATGAACACAGAGATTAAAAAAACAGTCAAGCTAATTTGTAAATAAGTTTACCATATTGTAAACACACAGGGTGATTTTAAATTTCAAGAGGTTGTAATATTTTAAGTACTTTTAGTCACTCCGCAACAACCCCGCTGCTCTTCTCAGACACTTTTTTTTGCACAAACTCCCTGAAGATACCAGCTAAACCAGCTAAGATATTCAGTGACATCAAAAACCTTTTAACGTTTTCTCTATAAATCTTTTTTCAATCCGTTCTGTGCAGTATTTAAAGAAGAATTTGTAAATAAATTCATGCCTTCTTACTGAACATCAACGCTCCTAATTGATTTGAGGAGGGATTAATGTTGCTCACCATCTTGCACATTTAACAAGAAGGATGGGAAACAAGAAAAAAAAGATCCTTTTAGGTAAATAATTGACCAGCAGCTTGTCTGAAGGCTTGTTTGCTATAGCTCAAGGTCTCTTCTATGTGTCTCTGTGAGAATTGAATCAAAAGTAGGGGGGGTGGGGGGGGTCTAGCCTACTTAAAATCAGAGAAACTCTCTCAACAAGAACACAGGGGTAGATCAGAATGATTTAAACTCATGGCCTAGTTTCCCTTTTGATTCCCCTTTCGCCCTTAAAGCCTTTGGAAAATGTTTAAGAAATAATTTTCCTTTTCAGCATTTATATAATAAATTGTATTTGTTAGTTGTGGCATTCGAGCGCAGAGACAAAATGAGAAAACTGTCAAATGTCACAGCAGAAACAAATCTGTATTTGTTAGTTTGATAAGGCATCAACTTGGCTGTTTAAAAATAATAAACTCCTAAAAATGTCTAAAGTTCAAAGTAGAAACCACTATAGGAGTGATTAAAAACTGTAGAAAGAGTTATATTAGATTAAAAAACAATTTCACTAGCTATAAACATGTAAAATCATGATCAAGCGGCAACCCGATGTATAGAAATAATAATACAAATGTATCATTGTGGGCTCTCTTACAAATACATTGCTACTTTTACATTGAGTGTAATTAAAAAGGAAGTTTATCAATAATTTAAATGCAAAAATCTAAAAACGGAACTCCCTGTGACTGAAAGTGCAGCGGTTTTAGTAGCACCGTATTTTGTGTTCATTTCATACAAAGCTTGTACTGAGACAAAGCATACAGCTTCTTGCTCAGGGGCACCATGGAGGCAGTTGTTAAAAGGAAGAAATCTATTTCTCATTCAATTTCCCAGCCCTGAATCCCAGAACCAGAGAAGGATCAAACCAAAGACCCTCTGGTAAAAAGTAAGAAAAAGGATCCCTTTATTCTCGCCTACCACAGCCAGCACAGTAACAGGAAGAGATGCTAAAGTTTGGAGCTTGTGGAGCTAAGTGTCCTGCCCGTTCTGCCTCACCACTCTCCCTGCCTCAGGAGGCATTTTAGTACAAGTGGGATTAAGCTTGTACATCCCAGCCCCTCGCTGTCATGCAGGGGATTATGTTAAAGCATGGAGGAGTGGTGGGTGGTGCAGGCTGCTTCCGTTCGCTTGCTGCCAGTGAAAGGTGAGTTGGAAGAACCTGGCAGGTGCTAGCTGGCAGACACACCGAGGGGCAACATTATGGGGAGGATACAACGCACCAGAAGTGTTTGGCTAACATCCAATGAATAGGCACATTGAATTGAAATTGAATTTTCTTCCCCTATCATGGCTTTCTCTTTGTTTGAAAAAAGCTTTTAAGAGTCCTTTTAGCTAAGAGAAGCTGGGTCAAATTAAGGACAGAGATTCGTTGAACTAATTAAACTGAAAGATGGCTTTCTGTTAAGCCTGCTGTGATAAGAGATGAGCACAAGGAGAAATGTTTTCACAAAATGACGATCCTACTTGGTGGAACTTACAACAAAACCAGAGACGTATAATCCAAGAACTATGCATTCAGTGTGTAAATGTTCCATTTCCCAGAGTTGAGCAGTTGTTGCGAAGAGGTCAAATGCAAACGTATCTCTGAAGGTAAGTCTACTGCATAACACCATTGTATAATTCACTAAGTTACTAACATAGTAGATAATAAAAAGGAACATTTTTCTCCCTCTGGATCAAACACACTGAATGTAAATTTTCTGAAAATGTGCAGGCTAACTCCCTTGCAGCACCTGAATGTGACTGTGTCCCATCCCAAGTGACCAATCAGACATGCCGGCAGACAGGAAGAGGAGACGTAAATTAAGAGCTCCTCATTAAAATGACATTAATTGCATTTTTGAGCACGGAGGAACAAAATGAATCACAGTGAAATTGGCAAAGGAGCAGAGTGGTAAAAAGAGTTTGGCGGCGTGCCAGTCAGAAGGCAGAACCTGGAAAGTATCAGGAGCACATTCAGCCAGAGGAGCAGATCTGCACTGAAACCCAGCTGACCTCGGTAATACTCTTAACATCACACAGATAATAACTGCACCTTGGATTTTTTTCTGATGCTCTATCTGCACTCACACCATTCTTTCTTTGATATTGCTAAGTTTTACACAATTTGCATTTTCAGGCAAGAAATCCAACTGCTTCGAGGCATGCTCTAAAGTGTTTACAATTTCCATAAAAAATGATTTCCCCTTGCAATTTCCAGTTGCTATGCCAACTTTTTGGAAAAACTAGGGACCTAGTTAACACTTCCCACTTTTAAGTGTATATGCTTATGGTTTTCTGAAGTTACAGTGGCATATAAACAGTTTATTATGGCAATAACACTCCTTTAGATTCTCTTCGCCGAGGTGACTTCATACAAATAATCCCATTAGAGCGTGTGGTATTTGGTGTTATGCTGCTTGTTTTATGACTTCCTTTCACCTAACTAACTGCCAAATTTATACATCAGCAGCAGTGCAAAGAAATAACATTTTAATCCAAAGAAAACTCAGCTTGTATAGGATTATTATCCAGAATTTCTAATCCACACAAGAGATTTCTAATAAACTGCAAATGGTCTCTCTGTATTAAAAAATATTTAAACTAACTTTTATTTTTCAGATAGAGGAAGTGAAAACTAAATTTTGACATTTATCCTTTGTGACCCTAACTTCATTTTCCCTTTGACTCAAGTAAACCTGGCTGCTCTGCTTTGTGTTTTTTTTAAGCACACACTGATGAAGGAGGTGCGGTTTGTGGGTAGTGATTTTAAAAGGTGGAAGTGTGAGCTATTGGTAAAAGGTGAGGGGAAGAAGGTAAAGGGGTGGGGACATGGTGAATGCAAGTGCTCTGTGAGTAATCAGACCGCTATCAGCAGCTGGAAAACTTGTCCGGTCAGCAGCAGCAGCAGCAACATGAGGAGGGGTGGGGGAGCAGGTTTGCACAGAATGGTGGGAGGTACTCACTGACAGCCTATAGTTCTGCATCATTTTATCAAACTCCTCGTCAATTTTTTTGTATTTCTCTTCAGTGCGGGGGGTGAGAGAGAAGGGCTCCTCGGGGTCTGGGCTTTCAGAGTCACGGTGCTCTTTCTTGTTCAGAGCCTTCGTTCCCCGAACGAAAGAAAAGGAAAGGCACAAAGACAGAGAAGAGGGTAGGCAGAAAGAAAAGAAGAAGAAGAAGAACAGAAAGAGTAGGTTAGATAAGGTGACAAAGGTGTGATGGTACTCACGCTATAGCGTTTGAAGAGGCTGTCCAGGTCCTCAGTCTTGCGGTCATTTAGCGGACTTTGGTCGATGGAGTCGTCGCCATCCGGCTCAGGGCTGTTGCAACCATTAAAGCCTTTCTTTCGCAATGTCTAAAGCAGTTAAAAAAGGTAGAGGAGGAGAAAAAGGAGGCACATTTATATTTCATTTTTACGTACACTTCTCATAACCATTCTTTACTCTCCTCTGCCGTTTTTTAGACCTACAAATTAAAACTATCTGCATTACTCAAACAAAAACGAATATCTTGATTACACCATATGCACTGACGCCTACACTGTTCATTGAAATAAAAATGAGGCTGTTAGGGTCAGATGAACAGTTTGACCCAGATGATGACTTAAAACCAGAGAGATCTTTTTTTCTGGAGGCACCTTCTACAAGTAATATGACTTCCGATAATCCTCAATCGATCTCTCAAGTCTACATTTGTAATATCTGCCACCCACATGAAAGCAAGTTATTACCATTGGAACTACCCTTGCTCACCCAGAAAGTGGTCTGTAGAGGTCTTGTCTGACACAGGTGAGGAAAGTAAGGATTATACGCATTAGCCAAGCAGCGTGTCAATTAAATGATGTGGAATTTAAAAACCTCCTTATCATTACAAGACAAGGTGCAGAAAGAAGAATATTCAGTTTAAAACCTGCTCTGCGTGTCAGAAGAGACACTTCTACATCTTCCAATCAACAGTGTTTGTACTAGTAGCAATGCTTTGGATTTGCAAACCAAAACAGCGAAGGAAGAGCCAGGAACCACACAGTGGCGTTAGGACCACGGCTAACGGCTGCCAAGTGGTGTCTGTGGTGGCACACATTGGAAACAGTTGGAAGAGAACGAAGGAGGATGAGGAAAAGAGAGGCAGATAGAGAGGCTCTTATTTTGAGAGGATTCTGCTAAACAAGATTTGCTGTTAAGTAGCTTTGCTTGGTGGGCCCTTGACCATAGAGCCAAGCAGATAAATCCTCACAGAAAATGGTGCTTAAACTGGAGCTGGAGAATCTTCTGTGGTCTGAATATGAGCTTTTACTTTTGCCCAATGTCCAGAGTAGTGCCAAAAAGGAAAAAAAAATAAATCCCTTGATGTGAAATTGGAAAAAACCTATAATAAACTGTGTAAAAATACTATAACATGGAGGGGGAAAAAATACTTTCACATCACTGCACAACCTATCAGCTGTTTAAAGGATCTTTTACAAATGGACATTTTATTTTGAAACAAGAAATGCCATATAACATTTTTGTCTACAAATAAGACAACAAGAAAGTGTAAGATTAAGAGCTATTTCAATGTTCTGGACAAATGAAACACTCAGAATGTGCCTTAAGCATGGTTTTTAGCATGATTTGGGAGGATATTAAGTTCTGCTTTATCAATGCTGATAAAGACTTCCAGACTCGAGGACAAACTAGAATATTTTCAAAAGAAAACTAAAGTTTTTCAGTTATTCAAAGAGCAGCCTGTGCACCCTGTCCAAACATAAGGTTAAGGTTATAATATAATTAAATAATCTAACAAATTTCCTGTGATGTAGACTTTATAAAAATAGAAAATTTTTAAGAAGAGTTAAAAAATATTAAACCAATACTATTATTTGGCATGAATCAGTATGCACTGGCTTACAGGCTGGGAAAACCAGAAAAAGTGTGAGAGAAGTTTCAGAAACTTTATGACAGAGTACATTGAGATGGAGCATGACAGGAAATTTAAAAATGTTAAACTATTTATAGACGTAGTTTACATGATGTGCATGTTTTAGTTTTTGTAGAAACCAAAATGCTTTGTGTCAAAATTATTGTCTGAAACCCTATGGAAGACAAAGATGGCTGTTAATAGGTGACCTCTATATTCAGATCATATTCAATATTTCATAAAACATGTATTACCTTTAATGAAAAACCACCTGATGACAGGTGTGATTAAGTCAAGTGCTGGTTTGATTAAAACAAAAGCACAGGTTTCGTGACTCCTGCTGCTCACAATCACAGCTAAGTGAAAATGACTCAATTGCTGGCAATTCTGCCTCAGAAGTAGAGTTGGAAGAAACTTGTACCTTCAAGAGCTGAAGATATAACCCTGCAGTGGTAGAAATGTTTTTTTTTTCTTTCATTTTGAATGAATTACCCTAAAATGCTCAGAACAGGTAGGGGCAAAAGGGTAATGATGCCATTTGGATGGAAGAGTAACAAGACTTCTGGTGTTAATAACAATGGTGCTCTTTGATACGAGTCTCATTAAAACTCAAAGCCATTATTATCATCACAGTGTCAAAGCTCTGTTTTATCTACCCACAGAAACAGGTTATTAGAAAGATTTGTTCCAACACAAAGAAAGTCTCCTGATTCTGCTGTTTAGTCTCAGCAGAACAACCCAGCGCTCTCATCTAGAGCTTAATGCAAATCTAACATGCAGGAGCTGCCACCAAACGCTTTGTTGTTCACAGTTTGTGAAAAACACTCTCTGCTGAAGAGATATGCATGTGCTCTGACCTAGAAATTGAGCAAACAAATGAACCATGGGACAAAGAAAATATAACAGAAATGAAACAGCTGATGATGAGGGCATGTGATGGAGAGTGCGTGATGGACGTGACAGAGAAGTGGACCATGCCGCCCCCAACTCTGACGGTCAGGACTCAAAAAGATATAAAGCCTGCTAACAAAACGGTGATGACAATGAAGTTGTTTTGCTGCACATGTAATGATGCATTTTTACATCTGTGGGGCCCATGTAGAAAGGTGGTGTTCTGATTTTTTTATTTATTTGTAACAAATTAAATTCAGTTACATGAATAAGTGACAGAGGGAGACATTTTGGTCTCATCTACTTTATTAAAGACCACATTAAAGAGAGATTCCTGAAGAAAACTGCATTGTTCAAAATTCCTCTTACCCCACACTTCACTCAGTATTCAACAGATTTGGTTCATAAGTAAAATAAACTGACATTTTATCTTTAATGTAAAACATAAAAGAAATGATTTTTTTTACATACTTGAACTTGAGTTATTAAAAACAAAAATCTAATGAATTTTAGGTAAAATATTTTGCAGCTTTGTTTCAGTCCAAGGAGTAATTTATGTTTATGTTCGAGAAACTATAGCCAGAGGTTGTCCAGAACAAAAACATAAATCTAAATAAATAATGTTTTATGTAAAAAAATAAGACTTCAAATGATCCCTAAAAAACACTTCTTACATGTACTGTACATGCAAACATTATTTTTTTTCTCATTAGAAACATTATTCCGGTGCACTTACGGTCATCTTTAAACTTCTACAAATGCTGACTCACTCCAACGGTCAAAATGTCCATTTAAATGTTGGTGTGAATTTTGTCTTAGTCAATTCAATTAGTCAAGCTCCCAAAAATGGATTATTTATCACTCTTTGCTTTGACTAATTTGCATGGTTCCAGGAAACACAAAAAATATATTTATTATGTTTTCCATGAAATGTTAAACTCTAAAATACCATGAAGATGAACAGGCTTTCTCTTACTGGCAATATTGAAACACTTATTTTAAAAACAATTAATACATATTGAATATGATTTTATGGAAACTTTATTAAAGGATGTATAAAACAATGTTCACAAAACATTAAATATAGTGCAGATCTTAAAATTATACTTGTATTCTCTAGTTTTCCATAATCTGGTGCCATAATTATTTATTTGGCTTGGTTGTGTTTTTCTTTTTGCTGCCAGCTACAAATTAGATCAGTGTAATTGCATAAATATTACCCATAGCAACACAAGGCGTGACCCAATTATATTAAACTCAGAGTGGTCACTACAGATCTATTTATTTTTCAGTAGTTTGAATTTAATTTAAACTGTAAAAGCCCTATTACACACACTCATGCTTGCAAACAGATGTAAAATATGCTTCCCTCTCAGACTTTATTTACTTGCAAACACAGATTTAGATGTTTTTTTTCTTCTTCTTTTTTTGACATGAAGGGCTTGTCTGTCTTAATTTAGCATAAACTCCAGTGATATTTGGTGAAAATTACAGTGCAAACATGGGCAACTTTCCCTCTCTCAGTTTGTGTTTTTCTTCCCACTCTCTGTCACAGTTAACATTTTGTGTTGCGCTACATTACATGCACATCTCCTCACTCGCACACAAACACACAGTGAAGTCTACTGATCAGATTGTGTCTCAGTCAGGCAGACATCTGTTCACCTGTCCCCCCGTTTCCCCTTCTGCCCCTCTTTATTGTGTTGCCAGGGCAAGATTTGCTCAGTACAGCTCCATGCCAGTCTCTAACTGGCTGTGGCTGCTCAAAAGCCCCGCCTCTCTATCTCTCTCTTCCTCACCCTCCTTCCCTTCTTTCCCCTCTGGCTCGCTGACTCACTTGACAGCGTTTCTACCCTGCCCTCTGTTTCCAGATTTCTTTATGAAACATTGTTGCCGCTCTCGCCACTTCATTTTTGTGCTGTTTCCTCGTCTTCTCATCTCTTTGTCACCTGCTAACCCACCAGCATTACCACTACTCTTGCAGAAAAGTGAAAAGTCTCACACTTGTCCTTCTGTGTTTGTCTTCTCCCAACTTATATGTCTCTCTATCTATCCTCCTTACATTGCATCACCTCCAGTCACTCTTTTCCTCTTGTCCACCATCTTTCATCAATGTTTAGCGTATTTCCCTTTATTCGGTCTGGCTTGTTTTCCCTATTTTGTCTTTAGCTCCCAAAGTTTTATCATCACTTTTTTTATTCCTCTTTTTTCCTGCTTCTTATTGATCAATTTCCCTTTCACAATTCTCAAGTCTTCTTTCTTCCAATTCTTGATTGTCAACATGAAGCGTTTTCACCAAAGTTTTATGAATTTTTCTCTGCTTTGAAAAAGATTAAGATGATTCTGTTGTAGAAGAACTAGAATGCAGACACAAAATTAATAATACAATTTGGCAACGGTTAGAACCATCTGTCTAAAATCCACAACTGTTTTGTCTCTTTTGTTGGCTAAAGTTGGATTATTGACTATCACAGCATTGGATTCACACCATTTTCATAATTTTCAAAATAATTATTAAGGCCCTATGTTTTTTTATATAAATCCACAAATTTTAACCCTATTTTAATTTGATTTGAAGTTAAGTCATTTTAAGCATTTAAAGTGATACCTTTGTCCTTGTCGCTAATGGTGTGCTACAGTTAAACAGTATACATAGTAAAAAAAAATAAATTTCGGTTCTGCAAATAAAACTACTTAATGTATTTTTTACATTTTCCATCTTATTAAATAATAATAAGTCAGTTCAAAATAAAAACACTTATGATTATTTATAGGCCTTTGCTCTAACTAGACACCAGGAAGAAAGAGTTCTTTGGTACCGCAAAGTCAATGATGCGTCCCCCCTTAGCTGCAAAGAGTTACTAAAGTAAAGCCTGAGTGACGTACGCTGGTCTACATTGATGAAGGTGGAATAAAAAATGAGGAGGAGACTTTTAGTCTTACTATGAGTTCCAATGAATCACATATACTACCTTAGTACTGTATTATTTTGTTTCAGTTCGTAAAGAATTCTTAAACACGTTGCTCGCTGGACAATTAAAACACAAAAAGACAAAGTGCAAACCTAAGAGAACAGCTTTCTGTCCTTCATTTAAAGAATCTTTCTAGAATTTCTAAAGAATTTCTATGCATTTACTAGAACTTTACTATAGAATGGTAGTGACTGGCAGTTCTGTGTTTTCATTTGTTAATTCTGAACAATTATTATAGTATTTTTCATTATCATAAAGTACATAGTGTCTTTATTGCTGCCAAACAGGGAAACTAGTTTTTTTATTATTCTTTTTTTTTTTTTTTTTGTTTAAAGCAAACAGTGCTTTCAAAGATGTATGATGTAAGAGCTTAGAGTTCAAGGTAAAAACCAGCTGCTCTGTGCTGACCAGTTAGAAGCTTAAATCTACCAGTGACCTTAACTAGTCCGGATTATGATTTCAGAATATGACAGATCTTTGTGGAAGACCACATAGTTCAAATGGCAAAGACAGATTATCAAAGGAAAAGCAGCTCTCTGGCCATAAAGGCATCACTTCTGACCTGTAGAAGCTGAGGGAGGTGAAGCCTGGTGACAGTTGGGTGAAATAGTCAGGACCTATTTAATATGATCTGGAGTACTGAGGCAGATAGCAAACAGATTTGTTAAAACAGTAAAGTTTTGCTTAGAGATACACAAGGTTCCAACTCAGGACAATCAAAGCAGTGCCTAATATCCTTCGCTCCTGCAGTGAACCTTCCTGGTAAGCTCTAGCTTACTCTTGAGCTGCTTACAGAGAAAAAAAATAATAAAAAAAGATGGCATCCCTCCCCCTTTTCCGACGCATAACTTGCTTTCTCTCCTCAGCCATTCATCACCCCTCTTTCAGCCTTCCGTTCGCTAGTGTTTCCTCTGTCTCTAGCACTCTTCCTTTCTTTGCCCTGATTGGGATCTGCAGTCAAGCGGATTAACACATTCTGACAGCAGAGGCAGGCAGCCCACACACACACACACACAGACAGTTTCAAGCAGCACGTGCATCTCAGAGAGGAGCTGTGTCTGCATATGCATTGCCTCTCAAGCTTGCATTGGAGTGAAGGAATGTCTAACCATGTGATGAATATAGAGTCCGTGCTTGTGTGCGCACACACAAAAACATGATAAAGGGCTACGAAGTATTCAGAGATAGGAAGTACAGTGTGTATTTATGTGCACGAATGCGGGTGTGTGTGTGTTCCTGCGTGACTACATTCATACTTCATAATTTATACTCTGAAGCACTTGCTCAGAGAGACTCGCAGAGGCAGAGCAGCAAATGGGCGCACTTTGTGACTATCCAATTATCCCTTTTCTCTTCTGCCTTTTCCTTTTTTCTCTGTCACTTGGCATGTTTCAGCTTAGCCCTCGACCGCTGATGTTAAACCGAGTGCAAGTGTAGATAATCTTTATTAATTATTGTATAATTCACCCATGCTGTCACATTGGCTGTTCTAGTCAAATAGGTTTCACTGACAGCTCAAACAAAGCATGACTCGGGTTTTTCTAACAAATCACAACCACAAAACTTGAATGCACGACAAATGGGGAAAATTTGCCAAATAATGATGATTTTCGACCACAGATGAAAACAACAAATCAAAATAAACTGTTTACTTATATACAGCAAACAGGTTTAAATCGGAGGCAACCGAATCAATTCTTGTTTGAAAACGTTTTGACACCTATCCAGGAGTCTTTGTCAATTCTGGTAACTCGCACTGAGCTCATTTTTAATATTGTATCTGGTAAACACTACCACTACATCACCAAATGAGATAAAATTGTTCTATTTTCTTTTCAGTAAATTGTCCAGTCTGTGTTTTCAGGAAAAAGTCAATATTTGTGAGGTATTTTTCAAATGTACATCACCAACCAGTGGTGCTGAAGCTAAGACTCGTAAATAAATATAAAAAATTACCAGAGTTGGAAGCAAGATTCTTTTTCCCAGGATTCTTTGTTTTGAAATCAGATAGTCTTTGTTGCTTTTCTTTTTTTTTTTTTTGATGACAGCGTGGATAACACTTATGACACAACACAAAGAGATTTAAGCTGAAGCACGACTGCTGAAGGAGACAATCGAGGACAGACCTTGAAAAATGTTTTTGAATGCCTGCTGGCCTACAGAAAGAATGGCTGAGGAAGTGGCGTGGGTGAGTCGAAGGGGAAAATAAAAGCCGATACGTGAGGGAAACTTCCATGTTGGACATACAAACACACACACACCAAGAGGCTCACCAAGACTGAATATTGTATGAGGTTTTCTCACGGGCAACTGCAGAGTGTACAAGCAGTAAGAGCTGGACTTGTGTGCACGCACAGACACATATAAAAAAAAGAGAGTGACACAGTTGAAAACACAAACATGTGCATGCACACAATCGGGGCCAGTGGAGCTTGAGCTGATGTGGCCCAGAGCTGCCCAACGCCCTGCCACGACACAAACACACATATACACACTTGCATACGCTTAAAAGCCATCTGCAGTTGGAGATACTGCCTACAGAAAGACTTTACTGCTGATACACCGAGACTGACAGCAAAAGGACAGAAAAAAGGGAAAAGCTGTCGTAACTCACGGAATCAGGAGATCAGGAGGAGGGGAAGTCGGAAAAAAAAATAGCGAAAAGGAAGTCAGAAAATGACAAACGGGGAAAGTGTGGGGAAAAATACGGCCCTAAAGTCTTATGCTTAAGTTTTACTTTCAACCCACTCAAAGACGAAACTGCTTCACCAACACTTTTGCTGAGGGTTCAGCAATTACTGGACTAAAGCTTTTATTGGATGACAATTCCCTTGGATGTGTTCAAAATTGGCCCTAAAGCCTCATGCCCTTTTTTTTCCACCAAATAATGTCAAACAGATTGTCACAATAAGTGACTGACAGCTGCTCCCCTTTCATGAAACAGGACACCAGTGCAGACCTGACTAGACCAATGCTGATGAGGGATTATTGTTTTAATCAAGAATTGGGGTTTGTTTAGAAACTTGTTTTTGTATCAAAACCCTACTCTGCCAAGACGGCCCTCATAAAATATGTAAGCCAAAGATTCAGCCATGTAGTGACAGAATTTCCGTCTTTCTTTTTCAGATCAACAATATTAAGCTTGTAAGATCTGACAGTTCCCAGAGGCAACGAGTCTGTGATGGAGACGTGAATTGGATCTTTCGGTTTTATGCAAATAAGAAGAAAAACAAACTTGATGATTTATCTCAAAAAATGAAAAGAACCTCTACCAGAATGTACTACAAAGCTTTCCAAAGAAACAATTCATAAGAAGTACAGAGATGATCAATCCTATTTATTACCAAGTCAGTTTAATATAAAAACAAATTTTCCACGTTTCAAAAAACAGTAAGTATGTTTAAACAGGTAAGTTCTCAGGTTAACTCCAAAGTACTTACAGTTGAAAATGGTTGAAAATTGTATTTGAAAACCCTCCACAACATAACTACACCCAGTGATTGATTAGCTTATTTCTGGATGCATTAGAGATAATGGAAAGGAGCAATGCCTTAAAGCAGCGATCAGAGGTCATATAAGCTTCCTTGGGGTTGATGAAATAAATCTAACAATGCTTGAAGCCTTTGAGCTTCTTTTAATAACATAATCTTTAAAACAGCCTGAAAGCGGCAAATGATTTGAATCATTTGCTGAAGTTCAGCACTTTGGGGTCAAAGGTGAATATAGCTAACTCTAGAAATGCAGGAAAATAATGCAAGATTTATTTCTGAAGGTTTATGCAGGTTGTTATTCAGTAGTTTACAGTAGAAGCAGCTGATGAAAGCAGCAGAGAATCATTGTTCCTCCATGATTTCTGTTCTCTATTTAGATTATTGCCATCACAAAGTTTAATTCTAAAGCAAAACGTCCATTTGGACAAATTTCAGTTGGAGTGCTAAAATTTAAGGATGTTGGGAAGTGACAATTTCTAACAAAAACTATCAAGTCAATTGATGAGTTAGCATCTAGTTTCTGAAAAGCTTGATGGTCCACTAGTGTTATTTTTGTTCAGTATAACATGAACCTTTGCAGCCAACATCCCAGAAAAAATTTAGGTGACTGCGTTGGTACTGTTTACGGATGACTGAAAGTCCTGCAGCAATGTACATGAAAGCAAGTGAGAAAATATTCAAAGGCAAACCAGTTCCAGCTTTAGGTCAATGCTCCATAGGAAACCTAAGTGCTGTACTGCAATGTACACGGCTCGGTGAATCATACCTAACCATCTCGTGTTCAATTCATGAGAGGGCCATTATGTAGAATAAAGGTCAGCTAGGCATGTGAATGCGCTCCATGTTTGCCTGAAATGCTCCAGCAAAGCTTTTCCCACAGGAGGATAGATGGAGAGAAAAGAAATAAAATAAATGTAACTCAGCGACTGCCCTCACACCTTTTTCTGTAACCCATGCTCTGACCTCTCTTTAGAAAATGAACCAGAGTTATTTCCAACCATTCTAGACAGATATTATTTTGTCTATATGATGGTCTTTTGGCTTCTTGCCCGTGTTGCTGTTGTTGTGAAGGCCCACCTGTCCATGCCTCTGCTTAATATGTGAAGCAACATGTACTGCCATGATGCAGCTTTGAACACCACAGACAGACTGAGAGTCTAAACTATACTGAAGCTATGCGGACAAAGCTGAACAAGACTGAAATTCACTAAACCAGACTAATATACTTGTGAGTAAGCTAACGGTAATGAAAGATGTTGTTTAACGTGCACTGTTCCCATAAATAAATGAAATGAGATGAATGGAATTATAATATGATAATAATGCAACATGACTCAAACTTTTTTCTTTATTCTAATTTAATAGTCAGAAAAAGATACAATATTTATACTAATAAAAATAACTTGGGTCTTTTCTCACCTGCAGGCGCCTATGCAAATGATGGATTTAAGGAACATAACATATTAAAAAGCAAATGCAGTAACTGTTTTTATTTGCTTTGTAATTGTGAACTATGGCCTAAATTGTGTTTGTAAGTGAAGATTTTAAACTTTGAGCGGAGCGGGTCAAACAATTTCCCACGCATGTTCATACTAGGAGAAAGTTTCATATCCTCTATGACTCAAATCTTGCTACCAAACTCTTGGCTTAAAAGAAAGACACTGTATTTTAAAAAATATCTGTCTTTTCTTTTTGAATGCCCTCATTAATGGAAAATTGTGGTAATCAGTAGCTTTTCACAGGACTCAAAGGTAAACAAGTAGAAAACAGTTCTGGATGTAAAGGTCAGCATTACAGGGAAAACATCTACAAGTACAATGAACTGATCTGGGAACAAATAAACTGAACAAGGCTTAATTATGTCTGAATGTCAGTCTGGAAAGGACTAGATTAGATTTATTAAGATTAAACTAGAGATCAAACTCAGAACCAACTTCTCCTAAGAATTAGGAACAATTTCCCAGCCTTCATATACTAACAAGTCGATGCATTGATACATTTATTGTTCAAAGAACATTAATTCCAGGCTAAATTGCACAACCTGTGAATGTTCACTTTCAGTCATGTTTTTTGTAAAATTCACATGAACAAGAGAAAAAGGTACTGGAGTTAAGCTGACGAGGCACGATGAGACATAGTCATCACATTTGGATGACACGTTTTGTGTGTGACTTGCCATCAGAGGAAACAGGAAACCGAAACAGTTAGCAGCAAGTCAACAGGACAAGTCAGTGAAGCCTGAGAGCTCCTTACCCTCCAGGAACCACCTGCACACTCTGCATATTTGTATGTTTGAGAACACTGTGGATCACATAGTAATGTAACATTATATGGGCTTGTTTCGTTCAGGAAAAACAAGCAAAGCTGAAATTAAAAGTGTTCTTATTAAAGGCAATGGTAAATAATAAAAAAACAACAGTTCTTTTATAACCCACTGCAACTTCTCTCTCGTTTTCAAAGCTTTACCTCGATGATGTCTGCATTAGTCCGGCTTTCGTGAGGCTCGTTGTACTCCGTGTACTTCAGCAGGACCTTGTCCATGTCAGTGCTGGCATACTGAAACAGCTTGTTAGAGTGGTTAAAGATGATGAGCGCGATTTCGCAGTCACACAGGACACTCAGCTCATACGCCTTCTTCATCAAACCGAACTTCCGTTTGGTGAAGGTCACCTGGTGGAGGGAGAGAAGGAAAATCAAAATGAAGAGACAATAACATAAAATACATCAATAGCAATTTAATACATACCACCCTATGGTTAAAAACAAAACTTTGCATAAAGTATGCAAGAAACCTGGTTCTTTTGAAATAAAATTGGTATTTTAAAATTTGGAAAGATCTTGTTAAAACATTAAGCTGAAAACAACAAGTAGCATCTGTTCAAAACACCTACATCTTCGTTATGAGTCATGTTCTTTCTTTTCTGCTTAATTTGGCCATAAACCAAAGACTAAAAGTGACAAGTAGCAGCTTTTAGTTGTCTGACCTCCCCGTGACATGAGGTTTTGGCAGAAAAATCCAAAAGCATGTTTACCAAAATGCAGCGCAATTGCCCTGAGGCTGATCTTCATCACTTGAGTCAAACCAGCTCCTCCAACAGAAATAGAAACATTATGTGTTTGAATTTGCCAATCAGGGTTTTCTCATCACGCATCCTTACGATATTGCAACCCAACCAAATAGGGACGTTGTAATTAAGAGAAAAAGAGAGCATATTTTAACGAGCTCCCCCAAGTAATCAGTTTTTACTTATGTACAGTACACAGTGGCTTTCACTTCCCTCCACATCACCGGCCCCCACCCTGTCACATTCACCCGCCCCGTCATTTTCACACTCTGTTATGCTCTTTTCCATGCTCTCTTTCTATGTCACACATGCTCTCGTGCCTTCTTTTCCACACTCTCCTTCTGTCACACATTATTCCTTTTTTCCCAAACACACAGACACAAGCACGCACACACACACACAC
>JAVKLF010000042.1:3483040-3493837 GCA_034783495.1 Millerichthys robustus
CATAACAATTTTAGATTTTGAAAAATAAATGGAAATATTTATATGTGTTAGTCTTTTGGTTATACATTACATGAAATTGATCAAAATAGAAAATTAGCAAATGCATCTGTGTGTGTGTGTGTGTGTGTGCGTGCGTGCGTGCGTGTGTGTGTGTGTGTGTGAGAAAGAGAGTGACTGTGCTAATGCTCATTTAAGTCACTTTGTGCAGTACTGTGTAATTATTTGCTAAAAAATTTGAAAGGGCTCACACATTGTATACATGCGTGCACTTGTCTGTGAGCATGTGTGTGTGTGTGTGTGTGTGTGTGTGTGTGAGTGTGTGTGAGTGATTCAGTCTTGCAGCATTCAGCAACTTGAGACATGGTTTTGCTCTTATAGAAGCCTTTCTGTGTCCTTGAGAATAAAAAAAACACCTTGAAGATCTGTGTCAAGCTGGCAACTTTCTAAACTGTAACAAAATACATTTTAAACACGCTACATGCATTCAGACAGCAGTGAATCAGCTGCAACCTGGAGGTAGAACAATGACAATGAGACTTGTAGTTTACACTAGCAGCGGTTCAGCCATCTTTGATCAAATCTGCATCTCATCAATCAGGCTGTAAATGCCCAGGTTTGTTTAATTTCTGAACAGATACATCCGCCTCACATTCATTCCGTCTGTCGTTCTCTGTCTCTTTCTTTGCTCTCTCAGTCATAGTGCTTCATTTGATGGTGGCGTTTGTGGGGAGGAGCCTACCACAACAGGGATCTGGGCACACACAACAGCTTTAATTAGACGGGGCTTCATGCCATGTGCCATCACGGCATGTGTGAAAGTGAATGTGTGCCTGCGTGGTGCTTTGTCTGAGTGTGAACATCTGACAAATGATTTTTCTACGTTGATTTTTCTTTGCCTTTTGACAAATACTGACAAAAATATCACTGTCAAGTTTCCTCTCTTTACATTTGTGCAAAAACATCTTAAATCCTAATAGCCTATCTTTGCCTTGGTACCAATCTTGAACACTAGCCAACTGCTTTGGCACCGATAATGTAAATGAAGACAAACCAGCTTCTTTTGTACTCAAACAGCCAGGATCTTCTTTCAATTTAAAAATGCATTTGGGTCTTCATGGGGGGGCGGTGTTTGAAGCCATCATCCTCCCTTGAAGCCAGTCAGCAGGCATTATAAGGATGGGCGCCAGGATGGAGAAGGGAAGCTCAGTGCCATAGCTGCTTTTGGTTGGTTTAATAACTTGTACAACTTTTTTTTTAAACTAGGAACACCCTTGCTGGTTGTTTGGAGTATTTGACATACAGGCATGACGCATAAGCCAATGAAAGCTTTTAGAAGACAATGGGAGGCTTCCAATTGGTTGAGGAGGCTTTTAGGCGGGGTGAGAGGGAACTGGTGACATCATAAAGTGAGGGTCAGGGTATTTAGGAGCCTCTGTGAGCAGAGGGAGAAGAAAAAGGCCCAGAGCCAAAAGAGTAACATCTTTAAGTTCAGCTACCATTTGCTTTTTTTCTTTTTACTTAAATTATCATTTTTAACATGAATTTTAACTAAATTCTAGGTCAGCTTTTAAATCCAAAACTGGAAAAGTTTCAAACTTGTGCAATATCTATATGTATATATTTTATTAACAACGTTCTCATCTGCCTTCAGGTCAAATTTTGGCCCATGTTACTTTGCCTTGGGTTTGAAAGGATGGGTAGCCTTAGGGGTTGATTGTTATCTTTGGTTATCTAGCTGTATGAGTGATGTACATTCTTCATAAAGCTAGATAACCGAAAGTAACAAGAATCCCATTACACTCCTGGAAAGGCATCAAGACCCCAAATGCTCCCGACTTCAAAATAAAACACAACACACCATCCTGACTGTTACAGGAAAGAATATGGACAACATTTCAAAGAAGATGGGATCATAAATCGCAAAAAGGTAAGGCACATGTATTGTCTCCATTTGTTCTGTTCCTCTGAGAAGCTATACATAATTTTTTAATGGACTTGACTTTTTAATTGACCATGACTTACTTTTCTGTGTGATGAATCACCAACTATAAATATTCTACACAGTTTTCTAGCATATAAATTGTTGCATATTCCTTGCCACTCTCAGCCAGTGGCAGTAATCCACAATAGTAAGGTTGGTACAACAGAATCACTTTTAATCTAATTAGCCCCATGATCCCCGTATGTGGAGCTGCATGCAGGGGCTTAGATTTAGTATCACATGGCTTCGAGGACAAAAAAAAAAAGAACACATTGAATTACCAAAGCGAGCAGATTTTGACAAGTCATTTAACAACTTTACATTGGCACATCAGTTTTGTTAGTTAGTTTGGCAGTTTGTCTTTTGGCCAAGTCTTACTTACTGCATGCATCTTTGGCGTTGGGAGGACATGTAATGTGAAAAGAGTGTGGACCTTTATTAACATTGTAGCTGCACACTGTGCTATGAATTATACATATATTCCAGCATTGATTCAATTGTGTGATTTATGAACACTCTGGGGTATAATGTCCTGCTAGTACCAAAGCAAAGAGACAAGAATTTGTTTTAGGCTAGTTTTGTTAAGTTAGTCGTTATAGATTTTTTTTCCCACTCCTTTCCAACTACTCCCTTTCACTCTCATGCCTGAAAAAATGTTTTATTTGGAGTCCTAGCTGTTGTTTGACTTGACGTGTCAGTTGGCTTGGTTCTGAATGGGCCGTGCTAAAGCTTCTATTCCATGAGGTGCTACCATGTGGAAAGACTTGATGGGATTTCACTGAATGCTGATGTGTGTGGACGCAGGACTCAGAAGGGGAGTGGTCGAGGGCCAATCAAGCAGAAACTACCCCCGGTGACGAAATCTATGAGTGAAAGAAGCGAACAATCTGAGCCTTTAGGATCTGTGCCAGGGTTCCTGGTGAGGAGTAATTGGTCAATCAGATCTTCAACCTCAAGGCCTCTGATGGCTGATTGAAGGTGTGATTTTTGTTCTGCCCATCAAAGCGAAAGGGTCACTCCTGCTGAGAGTGGCTGCCAAGAATTGTTTTTGAGGTCTCAAGGCTATGTCACTACAAGCCTAGCAGTAAACCCCAATTGTAGGACATATTCTACCTGGCGGTTTGCCATTTCAACATTGTTCAACTAAAAGAGCTCCTTGGGTTTTACTTAGGCGTGGTACTAATATCTAACTGTTGTGGAGCGGTGAAGTGAAATTTCTAAACCTTACCTTGAAATGTCAGTTTCTAGAAGTCCCAGTGATATTTGCCTTCCTGCTGCATTGCAGGTGCTGAGTGAGACATTTCAGCTCTGGGCTCAACTAGCAGTAGAGAGGACTGAAGGCCTTGACAGGAAGCGGCAGCCAGAGCTGTCAGCTTCTTGGATGTCAGGTAGTTGCATTTTTTCTTTTATAGATATTATTAAAAACTTATGAGCAAGGCACAACCTAATCATCACTCATGGCCAAAATCAAATTTTGCTTACCTGAAAATATGTACTGTGCCTTCTAAAAAGGTACAAAATGGGTTTTTTTATCACTGTATGGTTGTTTTTTTTGCTTCTTCTTTGTGTCAGTTGCACTGTTAGAGCTGAATCTGTGCACTGAAGTCTTGGGCAGATTGTGTTTAGACCTTAAGCAGTGCCTTGGGAGACTCATGTCATGGTGCAAAGCTTTGTACTGGCTGTGTGTGTGGCACAGTTATATCACTAACACTCCTCACTGGGGACCCCCAAGAAGAGACGGTCTTCGTTTCTTCCTCCCTTAAAATGGCATGGAGATGGAAAAGTTCCTTAAAACCACCCTAGGGCATTTGCTTTCTTTTTTCTGTGTCCCTTGGCATTGTCTGAAATAGAAAGAAGGAGCATGGAGAAATAGTGGAGAAGGAAAGAAGGCAGGGGAGAGGAAAGGAAAGGAGGAGGGTGGTGGGTTTATCTTTGCTTTCATGCACTAGGCAAGCAGATTTAGACTCTAAGTGTCAAATAGAAAAACAGCCATTGTGGTCGGGTCCTGCTCACCCCCACACCACTAGACTTTACAGTCAATAGAGCTAGTCCACTTGTCACCAAGAGACAATGCACCCCTTTTCCTCCCTTTCAGCCCTGCCGGGTCCAAGTAGCCAGACAGTTTTCTGAATGCGACTCAGTGATTCTTGCCCCCTTTTCGCCGCCTCTCTTTCTCTTGACGGAACACACCAACAGGGTTTGGAAAATGGCTTCACTGTTGGGCCAGAGGGCAAAGCTAGACCTTGTTATTTTCTGCAACATTGAGAGTCCCTCCACCCCTCTGTGCTCACAGAGAAATGAATGTTTTGTCGGCAGTTGCAAAGTCAATGGGCCTCATCAGACAAAAGAGATTAGGTTTGGCAACTTTGCAGTGACAGGTGTACTTTAACTCTGCCTCGGACCACACGGTGGGTGGCTGCTGCCGCCCGACCCAATGTTCTGTTGGCCTTCCTGCTGATTTTCTGTTTTGCAGAAATACAGATAAATCTGCATTATCTTTATTATAAAGGAATACCTCTGAGCTTCTTCACAATTAAGCTTTTCGTATTTCTCCAAAGAAATTCTACAGGTATCTTTAAATCTGTAAAAGAAGCCACAAAAGTGAGAAAGTTGTAGGTAAACAATTTAGACACTTTGAGAAAAAAGACAATGGGAGAAGTAGTGCAAGATTTCACAAATATATTTTCACATTTAAAACTGAGATTGTGGTGTTTTAGGAGGACTTTCTTTCTATCTTTCTGAAAGAATGAGTGAAGCCTTTTCTGTTCACAACTTTAGTATATTCAATCACAATAAATCAAGCCATTCAGTAACACTAAACATAGAGACACTCTCACAGCCAGAGCAAAACAGTGCATACATTTGTTTGTTTCAGTCATTAATAAAGCTTTTACTGAAAGCCTCTGTCCTCAGAAAAACCTATTCTGCTGAAATGACTTGGCAAAGCATCTGATGGAGGGTCTTTTCAGACTGAAGCTGCTCTGGTCACCATTGTCTGGTTCTCTCTCACACCTACGTGTCCAGAGTAAGCACACAATTTTATTGTTGTGTGAGCTGTTAATATCAGCGGCTTCACAATAGAGCCTTTTCGATATATTTGCATAAGGCACTTTTCCAACAAGGACCCAGAGAGGGCTTGAAAGCTGGCCCACTCCAGTGCCAGTGGCAAAAAAATGTCAAGTGCCAATTAGGAGAGGTTTGCCACCATTCAGCAGTACCCCACCCCTGTAGTCCTTCCCCTCACAGCTTAGCCACCTCAACTCTCTCACACTCCACGTCACCCCTCGTCTTACAACCTTATTCCACTCTCAGACGTGGCCTTCCCCTACTGACACCCAGAGACAAAAGCTGGCTCCTTATTCGGTTAACTAATGGAGGATCTTTTCTGCTGGGCTTGGAGTATTAGCAAAATCTTTGCTCCTTTCACAGATTAGTCAGCTTTCTTTATTGATTAGTTTGAATAGAAGAGTTCAGGAACAATACAGCCAAACCTGTAAGAAATAAACTCTGCCTGCTTGTGAACATTGAACCTAGAAAGGTGTGTAATTTGTGCTTTCAGCTTTTTAGATTCACAAGTTTGCCTGTGCAGGTGTACGTGATTAAGAACTGAAGTATAGACAGACTCTGATTTCAAACAATTAAACTGACAACCTTTAGTCTGGTCTATGATAACATTTTGCTTCCTTAGAAGTTGCTTGATTTGATAGCTTTGCATTGTGCACATATGCATACAGAGCACAACGTAAAATGATGCAGTCAATCTATCTCAATTGAGAGTACAATTTTCAACTTTAAAGGCTATAAAAAAATTTTTTTTACAAGAAATATATCAAATTTAAGTTAGCTTAGTTGGTGAGTGTCAGTCGTACTGAAGAGGTGTTTATACTCCAATAGATATTTAATTTGCAGTATTGATTTAACATATGCTTAATTGTAGCTGTCAGACATAAAATGTGTGTTGTCAGAAATTCAGAGCATTATTTGTGTTCTGAAATGTAAGTTATGCATCGTTTATGCTTGAAAAGCCTTTGGCAATACATACCTAAATATACTCACGTCCTTGAAAATGACAAGCCTGAAGAAAAGAATGAATTAAAAAATTTAAGTCATAACAAAATAACAGCTTAACTGTGACTTGTTTTCCATAGAGCATTTACCTACTGCCTCCTGCCACTCGAAAGGATTTTTCTCTTGTCCCTTTTTCTCTTTTATTCTTTCATTCAATCTCTGTGACGAGTTTTTTTCCCCCTTTCCCACCCTTGATTCTCAGATGGTTGGATCTGATTTGCATGCATTTGCATAATGAAAGTCATTTGCATGCTCAGGGGCAGACTGTACCATGAGAACAGACATGAAAAGGTGTGTGTGCACATGTGTGTGTGTGTATACATGTATTCAAGTGTGTATGCGTGGTATGGTTTGTATGCTTCTGTCAACTATACATGTTTATTTTAACGGTTCAACAGTATTATTTAAATTTTCTTCTAACACTCTACTTTCTGTGTCCATGTTCTCTATGTAGGGTACCTTACCAGTGAGGAAAAACTGGCAAAAGAAGACTGAAAACAGAAAAGGAGGAGGAGGGGTTGCTGTTGATTCTGCCCTCCCTCTCTCATCGCCCTTTTCTGCATCGCCTCTTCCCTCCTCCTCTTCTCTTTCTCCTCCACTCCATCCTCAGCAGACTGCCCCTTTTTTCCTGTACAACGAAATGCAGCCCGCGCCACCATCTTAGAGCCACACTGGCATAAAATGGAAGCAGGAAGACCAGTCTGTGCAGGTAACACTCCAAACACACCGTGCCCATCGCCATCGTCATGACTCCCTATCTTACCCTCCTCCATTTCCCAGTGCCCCCGTTCTCCCTTCTACACCAGACTACGGTCATCCTTTTAATTCTCTCAGATATGTTCATTAACAATTCTCAAGATGTGCTGGTTTTATGGCAGGGAGGGTGAGTTGATGTGGGTGGAGCGTATTTTGCATGTGTGGTAAATCACTCCACTCTCAATGCCTCTCTCAGGAGGCTTTCAGTGGGCATCTGTCCTTGAAGAGGCAGGTTTTCTTTCCCATTTGGGAATTGTCATGCCATCCTCATATACACACACTGACATGGCGGCATTGGATGCCATTTTGGAGATACAATGAAAGCTATGCCCTATAGACAGAGTGAAAAAACACAGTGCATAACTCAATAGTCAGACAAAGTAAAAAACAAAATGGAAATGCATTTTATGCACAAAAAATGTTGTTGGGTGTTGTTGAGTACTTAAATATTTTTGCATTGTGTTGTAATTGCTACAACCTTTAGCTTAAATATTCAAATCATTTTAGTTTATACAGTAATCTCTGTAAATGAGGTCAGATATGTGGCTATATGTTCAGCAACTCGGTCAAAACAGAAGAACCCCCCAAAAAATCCCTATTCGTATTCAAATACAAGGACACTGCATCACAGACCAAAACCTGTGTAAAGCAGGGAAATGACTGACACAGAGTGACAAAATAAATGGGAGATGGGAAAGAACTGAGTAGAGTACTGGAAAACCTTTCGTATAGCAAGTGATGAGTCCTGTATTGGAGCGCAGTTGATACTCAGACAAGTTCAGTATTGTTCTCCCTGAGCCAACTTTTTTGTAGTGCAGCATTACGTTAACAAGGCAGCTCCAAACTTTACTAAACCGCTTAAACCAAAACACCATTTAGTGTCAGCTGGGCTTGATTTAGTAAGAAAAAGCTATTAAACAATGTTGGGTATTGTTCTTGGTACACAGGGACCTCTCTCTGCTCGCGTTTGTAAAAGCCAGCGAGAGAATATATATGCTAAATAACAATAAGGTGCAAGTCTGCTGGGCTTCAGAAAGACAGGCGCCATCTAATGTTGAGTCAAAATAAAAAGTTGAAAAAACTTGCTGCCAAAAAAATAAATTAATAAATTATTCATCAACGTTTTCTTGGTGTTTCATGAAAATATTAAAAAGTAACTTTTAAAAGTTATTTTCTTCCAAAGTTTCCTTACATGTGTGTCACAAATTGTGTAAATTTGAACAAACTAAATATTCAGTAATCACAGTTTTTAAATTTTGCATTTGAATTATTGATAATGCAGTTTTTAAAAGTGAAGGCGTCCCTTGGCTTCGCTGATGAGTTCTGGGGTAACTGTATCAAACCAAGTGTGCACTAATCACTGCAGGGCCTCCAGAAACAGGTGGTAGATTGAGCAAAAGGGGCAGGGGCAGTTCTCAATTTACTGTGTAAATTATGCAGGGCTCAAAACAATGCAAACAGTAGACAGTGGAGTGGCTGGCGTTGGCTAATGAGATGATGAGAAGCCTGGGCGGGCTGCGAGCTGATTGAGGAGAGGGGGGTGGGCATAGCCAGCAGCTTGTGTCTGGATATGTGAGGATGTGTGTGTGTGTAAGGGTCTGGGGGAGCTTTGGCAAGGGTACAGACACTGTTCTGTCTGCACAAACCCCACCATCAGCACCCCTCCTGCCCAGACTGAGTGCTCCGAAAGGAGGGGAGGGTTTGCAGGCAGCTGGGGCACCCTGCCCCCATTGCTCAAGCAAGATTACCAGCATTGGGAAACTCTGTGTCAGGGGTCCTCTCAACGCTGGCACATAAGGGCCCCCCTAGAAGTCTGACTGCAGCCCCACACCCCCCATCACCACCATCCTCTCCTTCCTCTTGTCTCCCCAAACATCACCATCCCTCCCACCCTGATGTGAGGCTCAGGTCCTGGGAAGGACTTCAAGTTCATGGCCAGACCTCCTATTGAGCTGACAGCCTGACTGTTTGCTCAATTCAGCTCCCTATTCAAAGTCATGTTGGAAGGGGGGAGTGTAGAGAAAGGCAGGAGGATGCAGGGTGTGTGTTTGTGTGTGTGTGTCTGTGTCTGTGTGTGTGTGTGTGTATGGGGGTGCCGGGTGCCGCTAGATGGGACACCATGGCACTGTGATAGCTATTCATTCAGCAAAGGAAGACAAGTAAAGAGCCAGTGAGAATGAAGAAGGATGGGGGGTTCAGTCAGCGTGCATAGATAAAAAGTGAGAAGTTTGCTTTGAGGGGTGTGCGCCTCTCTCACACTCCTTTAGACTCCTAATTACTGGCGCCTTCCACTTTTCTCCCCTCTTTTCTAACCATCCCTCCCCTCCCTATCCTCATCCCACAAACACTCCAGAACACACAAAATAGCAATGGCAGTCATTCTCGTCATCCTCTCTGTCCTCTGGTTTTTATTAGGCCCCATGCTGAGGCTGTAAATTTACTATTAACAAGCTTATTCACTGTAGTCCCTTCAACACAACAAGACCATGATGCCCATAACTCAAAGCGACACCAATACCCCAAACTGCCTTTTATGCCATCAACCTACTCTGTCAGCCAGTCCTCCTCATCCTCCCCCACCCTATCCACCCTGGCTGTACGCAGAGCAGTGCTACAATGCTAAATGCCAAAGCTAATGTGATGCCTTCTAATAGCTCAGGTGATGTTAATCAGTATGATGATTGTTGATTTCTGCAGCTAAGCTGAGCGGTAGCATTGTTGCTCTATTCTGAACTTGGTGAACTGCTGTAATATTTTAAGTTGCTTGTCTGAGCTGAGTGAAAATGTACCGAAAAAAAAAGAAAGTGGGTTTGATAGCCTTCTGAAGTCCAAGTCAGCCTAGCTTAGGGTGTGTCACATGCTTCCTCTTTGTATTAGCAGCTTGTAGCGTACCAGGCTCCTGCTAAGGCCTTTCAACTTCAGCCTCAATCCCCTTCAGTACTATATGCTTGTTTTGGCCAGATTTAGGTCACACAATTAATATCTCAATAAGTAAGGTTTCATTTTAAAATAACAACAAGCCTTTTGATATCGTGAAATTGGAATTTGCTGTGCATTGTCTCAAATAATTGTTTTGACATTCACGTGATTGTCCTCTCTGTGCTTTGACCTGCACGGATGAATCAAAGCCGCATTCTAACGTCCTCTTTTCTTTTACAGATAAACATTGATGATCATGGGTGGGCCGCAGAATGGACAGAACACACAAAGCGGGGCCAGCAGGAAACCTCTTCTGCTGACTGCTTGCTGCCATTTAGATGAAGTAAACAAGAATGAAGCTGTTGTCTGCACACAACTTGATGGGGATGCTTATTATGGCTGCGAGACGCTGCATCATTTTACCCAGCAGTCAAACTAGAGCATGAACATCTCCTGGACTGGGACTGTGGGAAGCTCTGACACATCAGCAGCTTTGTCGTATGCACTAATCTATGTATTTTTAAAAATTTTTTACATTGAACTTAGTAATTATTATCTTGCTGTAAACAATATTACATAGACATAAAACAGTGTGTGTGTTCCGCTAACATATAGGCTCCACTTCACATCGATTTTGAATTAATTTGTAGCCCATGCTTTTGTTTAGATTCTGATCTGTTATAGTTGCCAGGTCTGAAAAGACACATGAATGTAAGACCCACGACAGCAGTGAATATTACTGCACTGCGATTGGACGGCTCCGTGTGTCGGCTGACACAATGGCGAAGGAGTGAGCTGTCGTCTTTATACTCTATGCAACTGTTCTGTCTTTTCTCGAGCGGAACCTTTTTCATCTGTGTAATGATTTTTTTTTCTCTTTTGTTTGATTTTTGGGGGCTAATAATATTTTTGCATTCTTTCAAACATCAAAATAAACACTTTTCTTTTTTATTGTTTAAGGAGCCTACAATCCACATGTTCATACACAAACATTCCGAAGAGTGTGTGTGTGTGTGTGTGTGTGTGTGTGTGTGTGTGTGTGTGTGTGTGTGTGTGTGTGTGTGTGTGTGTGT
>JAVKLF010000042.1:3538429-3551103 GCA_034783495.1 Millerichthys robustus
GAGGTAATGGAACACAGCTGGGAAAGCACAACAGGTGAGAGGTAGACACACTCAGACACAGACAGGGCACAGGAAACTCAGACTATGAGAGGGCTAGCCTTTGAATCATGTAGTATCCAATTATACCTTCAGAGTTTTCTGCGAATTTCATTCAAATTTGTTCAGTGGTTTGTGAAATACTTTGATAACCGACCGGCGCACAGATAGCCCCTCTGACACTTTCATCTGCGGGCAGACACTGAGAAAAGATTTAATCAGGACAATGCTGCTTGACTTTAGTACATCTAACAAGTTCTGCTGTAGTGAGAAACGATAATATTAAACCCAGACATATACCAAACACTTCGCCTTGCTTTTGCACTTCAAATCATCCAAACAGCTTTCAGTTACACCTCGACAGTTTTTAAATGTTCTCTGCTGCTGAAAAGCACAGAGTCAAAGACCAGATCCTGGTCCATTCAGACTTTCAGGCCCTGCCTGATTCATGCAAATAAAACACTATTTTTTTTTTTTTACACTAAGAGTGATGAAAAACGTGCCTCTCCAAGCTCTCGGGAATGATCTGCATAAAAGGTAAATTTGTCACAGAGCCTAAAATCTGTCACTTTCAGCATGGCGTTCACAAGCAGAGACTTATAAAAGAATGTTAAAAATGTTTGCATGTCTTTAGAATGGAGGATCTTTTAGTGTGGTGTTATCAGATTTTCAGTTTTTTTTTGTTCATACAACTTCTCCATGACCCCGCTGCTTGTCAGAGACTTTTGTCAACATGGACATGCACTAATGTAACACCACCATACACACATCAGGGCTGCAGGCAGGAAAACCTGCTCCTAAATCAGCTTCGTCCATCTAGTGTAAATCTACGTACTTTTTCAGCATTCAGTTCTGTCATTCAGCACCTTGAGTTTATAAAAGGTTTGTTTGAAAGATGAACAGCAGAGGGCAATATTTCAGCTACTTATACATACTCTGTGCTACTATAAACCATATAAATATTGTGTTTTAAATACAGAAACTCAGAACATCAAACTAATTGAAAACAGGCAGATAGAAGGTTGTGAACTCTCATATTTTTAGAAAAATTGTTTTAAAACATGTAAATAGTTTTGAACAGAACAAAAAGCAATGTACCTTTAACTACCACAATTTGTTTCATAGCAAATGTCACACTTTTGATAGTTAAATCTCTTTATATGACCCAGATTGTGCGACTGTGTCAGGGTACAAACGTAAGACCATTGATGTCTGCTTTACTGAAACCTGTAACAGAGATTTGCTTTTGCTAAAACAACTAATTTCAGCCTCCCGTTGGTGCAGCAGGACCTACACAGTCATTCAGTTTTTAAAATCTACAATTACAGATCTCAAAATGCTTTAAAAATTAAAAGTGTGTGCATCGTTTAGTTTTAGTTACAGAGACAGTTGGCCTTTGTCACCTAGAGGTGTTTGTTGGAATACTGATTAGAGGACAAGAAAGAGACCCATTGATGACGGAGCACAATGGTGAAGTAACCGTCAAAAACAGAGGAATTCTGTTACAGCATCTTTTTTTTCCACATTGAACTGCGTGTGTGTGCACACCGCCTGCTGTCAGCGTGTGGAGACCATGACCCTCACAATGCCACCCTTGTGTTTGGAGGGAACAGCGGCAGAGGAAACTAGAACCGACACAACATCGTCTCCCACCGCCCCAGAGCCATGTGAACAAAAACAAAGATGGCTGAATGTACACTATGGTGGCGTTTGGCAACAGTTCTCTGGGAAAGACTGGAAAGCACAGACAGGCTTGTTGTCTGCAGAAATGCCTCGTCACTCTATGAACTGTATGAGATATGTGATTAAATATATGTGACACTTCCAGTTTGGTTCTTTTTCATGCTTTTCATTGACAAATTGTTGGAAAAGACAGCAAATTTTGTTGAAGGACATTTTTGTTTTCATGACTGACTAATGGAAAGTGAAAATTCCTTGTGTGAGGTACTCATAAAGTCCTGACGAGCAGACAACATGAAAACGTAAAAGAAAAACAAACTCTGCACACTTTTTTTCTCAAAGTGATAGGTAAAAACTTGTGAACAGAATTTGTGATAGGATGCCAGCTACCATGTGAATTTGTTTATCTACGGAAAGAACCAAACTTAAACATGCGAGTCGACGCCTGTCCTATTCCAAATAAAGTTATTTACCTGCCCATCTAACTCCTGGCTGTTTTGCCTTTAGCAAGTTCATGTGGGCAGGCTTCATTTCCCTGAAAAACAAGAAAGAGAAATGAAGAGAAGTGTTTTGCTTTCTAACATGCGAGTGATATTGTGAAAGACCCTAACCTTGAGCTGTTCTTAAAACAGTCAGGATAGCTGAGAGTAGAGTCGCAACTTTATGCTCTCAATGCTGAAATCATTGTTTTATTTTGTCGAAGAAATCTAAAGAAATATAAAAAGCATGTCAGACTTTTTAATTTTCTACCTGGATTATTAGGATGCATTAGGACATCTTTTTTTTTTCTTTTGATTTTACAGAAAATACAATATCTTATACTAACTATCCAAATAAAGAATTGCTATAAAAAACTCTGAAATTGTTTTTGAAACAACATGAGTAGCATGGCTGGTCGTAAACAGAAGCGCGGCCTGTGAATGGTCATTAACATCTGGAGCAGAGAGGACAACAGTCCTGTTTACTGCTGATCACAGAGTGGACCGTATGACCAGAGTAAGGAAAGGCAACGGGTGGGAGTGAGAGACAGATGAACATTCAGCGTTTGGACAAAGAAACTGAAGGAAATAAGGAGTGAAGATGAATAAGGACATAAACTATCCAGGAATTTCCTAACAGGAGTATTGAAATATATGCTTATTGGGAATGAATGGACAATTGGACACAACTTCAAACACACAGGTTTGGTAATACCAAAATCATTTAGTTTTGTGTTAGCAATTAGTGCAATATTGACAACTTATTTCAATTGGATTAATTCTGCAAAATCTGTGAGGAGAGACTAATTTGTTTTACGAACAATGCGTCATAATAACTTTTATTTTTGGGGGGGACTTTGCAGGAGGAGAGAGAATGGCAACCTTCAACATGAACTTTGTTGTTGTTCTTTTTTTAACGTCATACAGCTACACCTGGTCTTCAGCTTTGTATTCCCCAAACAGAGCAGGTAGAGATCCTAATTCTAAACTGCTGTGTGCTGATTATGAACCATACTAAGGTCTGCAACAGTGACAAAATGTACTCTAACCCACAAACCAATGTTCAGCTCATGTTTTCATTTATGACTATATACATAATTTTAAAAGAACTTTGTCCTATTGTTTTATTACTTTGCACTGATAATTGCTGATGACGTTTTCCCCCATAGTATCAGACACACCAAAAAAGCTCCAATATCTCCTGGAGCCTCCTGTCCATGTGGAAGTTGCCGGCAGAAGGGGAGATAATGTCACCTTGCCGTGCATCATCAGAACCAAACCAAGTCATTTCAAAATTAAATGGACAAAACTGAAGCGTGGGCACAACGGCCAAGAAAATATCATCATGATATCAAACGCAAAGGCTTTCAAGGCTTATGGTCATCTTGGTCAGAGGGCTTCTCTCCGGAGAGCTCACACCATGGACGCCTCTCTGCAGCTCAGCCTTCTTGAACTGGAAGATGGTGGCAGGTATCGCTGTGAGCTGATAAACGGCATAGAAGATGAGAATATTGTCATTACTTTGAGGATTAAAGGTAATTGAAGCAACTATCAGTATCTGCTAAATTGCTGAATGTTTTTGCTTCAGTATATTCTTCTTGTGCAGAATGAATAAATGCTAAATATAAATATTTTGCTACATATGCATTTGACATGGTTTTTTTTTACCTGCATATGGCTTGGGGTAAACAACCCATAACTTTGTTTACAGGTGTTGTCTTCCCATATCAAAGTAAAAATGGCCGTTACAAGTTGACATATTACGAAGCCAAGGAGGTCTGTGCTGAGCAAGATGGGGTCTTAGCCACATACAGCCAGCTGTACAGAGGTACCGCACACCGATTGAAGCATTTCAAACTGCAAGCCGCTGGCTGTGTCACATCACACCGTCTCCTCCTGCAGCTTGGACCGAGGGTTTGGACTGGTGTAACGCAGGCTGGCTTCACGATGGAACGGTTCATTATCCCATTGTTCATCCCAGACCCGTCTGTGGAGGAAATCTGCCCCCAGGCATTCGTAGTTATGGGCCAAAAGATAGAAACCACGATCGGTTTGACGCTTTCTGTTTCACTTCTCAGACATTTGGTAAGTCAGAAAGTAAACGTTAAAGGAAACTTCACTTTTACCATGTTGATAGAGACACCATAAAGAGGAGATCATGTACCAATACTGTGTCTTTTCCACTACAACCTAAAGAGCCTAGAGTTCCTCCCACTTTAACATAAAGTAAGACTTGAATGTGACTTTTGTAAATTACACCAGAAGTTGACTTAATAAATGACAATGTGATTACTTGTATAAAACTCAGCAAATTTATTAAAATAATCTCTTCTGGTATCACAGGCTCTGTCTACTACACACATGGGTCCTTCTCCTTTGAGCAGGCTGTGAACGCCTGCAAGCATCAGGGAGCTGAGTTGGCTTTGGTCGGTCAGCTCTACGCCGCCTGGCATTTCCAAAACTACGACCAGTGTAACGGTGGTTGGCTTAAAGATGGCAGCGTCCGGTTTCCCATTAACAACCCGAGGAAAAATTGTGGCGGTATCCCAGAAGCGGGGGTCCGCTCATTTGGATTCCCCGACAAAACAACCCATCTTTACGGAGCTTATTGCTATGAGTAAACTAAAGGTAAAAAGAAAAGGTTTAAATAAAGTTTGACGACTAACCATGAAAATCTGGAAAACTAAGATGTCAGTTATACAACAGTAGCTGTTTTAAACAACACTGGGATGAATAACACTTAACACCTTGGAAGCAAATGCAATGAATTTGTACACATGCACAATCAACTTCTAATGAACTTACAATAGTTCCATGACAGATGTCCAGCTCTGTCTCCATGTAATGTGTCTCTGACCTGCTTTTTATAAACTCATCTGAGCATCAAAACCTTCTATTAATTGTAATTTATTATTCTGTAAAACTATTACATTCAATAAAGATTTGTCTAATGCTAATTTTGGATTTGTCAATAAAACAAGTGGGAAAATGTAAGGTTTGTGTGATTTTATGGAAATAATCACAACAGAGGCAACAAATTCTGGTTGTCAACAAAGAATTAAATCTTTCACTCAACAACTGCAGTTGGAATGTTTTCTAAAAAACAGATTATTGTTGTGTAACGCAAACTGTTCCCAACATCTTAATGTTTTCTTTGTTAAAAAAGTACAACTGACTCTGATCATGTTCAAAGGGTGACAATTTAATTGTGTAGAAATAGAATAAGTTGTGTTTTTTTATGGGCAAATCTCTCTGAAACAAAACTGAACTTAAAACAATTACTTGAGCTGCCAGTTTAAAGAGTGGTACAGAAAAAACAATATGGTGAGTGATGACTAGCACTGCCAACACTTAACATAATTTAAACATATTTTTGGACCTTTGCTTGAAATTTTATTAGGAAGACCTTGTGGCACTTTAAAGACCACTGACCTACAGAGTTACTCATACTGGATTTAGAGGAAAAACTAAAGAAAGGTGAAAATTGTGCAAATCTGCAAAAGACATTTACTGAATTATTTTCTAAAACTTTTTTTTTAATCCTGTAAAGTACTGTCAAGCATCTATTAAAAGAGAAGGACAACATATTTTACTGATTTGAGAATAAAATAACACTGCGACAAATGAAGAAACAGATGAAACAGCAACAGGGATGTTTTTTTTCTACAAATATGTAAGATTACCGTGTGTGCCATTAGCAGGCAAATTTATGAATATAACAATCACAGAACTGATTTAAAAAATGTGCCATTTTAAATTCAACAAAACCACAGCTGAATCAGGTATAAGTAAACTAAGAACATTCTCCACTGCTCTAAATTGCTAAGTTGTGTTAGTCTTTATATTTAGTTGATCTACAGGATAAAGGCTTACATTTAATTTTGTTTCCACTAATACAGAATTACAAAATGTACATTCACATCTGGTATTTCAGGAATAATTACATTTATCTCATGGTGTCTAGGGTGTTCTACATGAGGTGTGTGCTTCAGTAAAACTAATAAAACTTAAAGGATGTTCCTTCTGAACATTAGCTACATTCCAGTGATTACCAAATCAAATCCAGTGAGTGATGAAAGATCCAGCCTTATTCTGAAGTCATGATTCTATCAGAAGTTCTTGTGGAGAAATCAAGTTTAAATTATTACATTTTTAAATGAACAAATGAAAAAATTAACTTAAAGTCTTAGACTCTTTTTAAACTAAATTTACTCTAGAATTCAGGAAAACACCAATTTGGATTACAGCACTTACAAAATGTCCAGAACTGTTGAAAATGTGACCTAGTTTTCCATATATTCAATCATAATGGGGGAATTCTACAGGAAACTCAACTGAGACATTAGAAAAGTAAAAAATAAAAAAAATACGGATGGTGTTTTTCTTCCTTATTTTGGAGAGTGGCTTTAAACACTCCACTTAATGTCCCAGAAGAGTGGAGCTGCTTTCTCTGCAGCTGCACCCGCAGCACCTTCATGCTGGTCCGGTTTTGAGGTAACAAAGTCTACCTCAGATTTACGAGCTGGAAGAAAGGAAAGGAAAAAAAACAATTGCTGTTTTTACTTGGAAGAGGGAGAATGTTTGAATTTTGCTCTTTTTTCAAGACACTGAGACTTTCAATCTGACTGAACTTTTCAACTTTAAAAGAAAAAGTATTTTGAAATTGTTTCTGCTACTGTAGCATGACTTTATTGACATAATTGCATACTCTTGATGTACAACATTACTTTTACTGAGGATCCTCAGTTTGATTTCTTAGATTTAATAAGTGGTGACTGTTTTTGCAAGAATAAAAATAATTATTACAAGCTGGAGTGTGATAAACTTACTTGGCATGCAGAAAGTCAGAGGCTCTTCCCACCTGCCACCAGGCAGACATTTAATGACAGGATTCTGTTTCTGCACAAAACCCTCCTTGCAGTAGTACCTCACCCTGCTGTTGGTCTCGTAACGCAACCGCCTCTTCCCGTACACCTGAGCATGGGGAACCTGAGGGGGCTCTCCACAGGAGGCTGTAGGAAACACAGCTTTCTTCCTTATATCTGAATATACAAGCTCACAACGTAAGATTTTATTTAAGCAAGAAGAACTCACAGACACCCTTCTTGCAGGTGTATGACAAGTGATAGTTGCATGGGACATCGCTCCATTGGCCACCGTCGTGCCAAACCATCGCTGCACAGTCCTCCCCGGACAGGAAGTAGCTGTCAGGCTGAGCTTTGTACCAGTTCTCGTAAAGCTAATGGAGAGTTGAGTAAGTAAAAACAACCCAGGGACGAAGCCCAGCTTTTTCATGTTGTGGTACTTTTATTTAAGGCTGAATAATTCTAAATTAATAAATTCAACGTAACAACTGAATAACAGTTCGACACAGTTAAGAGCGTTCCGATGTTTAATGTCAGAACAATTATTAAAAAAACTCACCAGAGGGTTTCCATCCGACCAGTGGAAGTCTCCCTCAATGGTTCTGTCGTTTAGTCCAATCCACTGATATTCTCTGTATTTATCTAACAAATAATAAATTACATGTTTTATGGATTCATTCACAACGTTATAACACAGTACAGTACTTTCACATGAAACTCTTCTTATAAAATGATAAATGTATTCAGTTCAAATGCTGATGGTTAAAATATAAAATAAATTTAAAAAAACAAAAAACATGCAACATAAAATGGTGTGCTCTTCTCTTATTGAGGGCTTTAACATGTAAAGTCAACTCATTCGGAGCAGCCGAAAGGAACCGCGGAATGTCAGATAACCATCCCTCGACCCGCTACCAGACAAAATACAGATAGCAAAACATACGACCGTGACACAGTAAAAGAAAAGATAAAAAAAAGTTAGTTGAAAGACATGAAAAGATTTTTTTTCCAATGTCTGGGCAGATTTTAGCCCTTTAGATCTGTGAAGAATCTGAAACAGGGGAACGTTGAAGGAAGTTGTTGATATCAGCTTGAAAAGGTAGAGTTTTGGTCTGAGACATTTTCATGTTGGAGCTTTTAGGGACCCTTCAAAATGTGAGACTGATGATGTGTGATACGCAGGCTTTCGCTTTGCTTTACGGACCAAACTTCCTTCATGATATACCCTCTCCCTTTGAATTTGAAAAGTGTTTAACAATACTTTTCTGGAATAAATATATTAAACTAATATAGCTGTATTATGGGTTTTGAGACCATATTGACTCTGGAAAGCGTCCCCTACCAAAATGATGCTTTGAGAAAAAGTAATCAAATCAGATTATTTTGCACACATGTCGCCTAATCTTTACTGAGAACCTTCTACTCTTTAATCAACATTTACCATTGATGTAGTCCTGCTCCTCAGGAGTCATGACAGAGAGCAAATGTCCTCCACACATCCGACAATGCTGCTCCGCTGCCTCCCAGCTCTGCCGTCTGCTGAAATGTCGGTAACAAAAACCCTGAAACTTCTCCCAGCCGGGCTCACACTCCTCCACATCTGAGGCAGAGCCCACAAGACAAACATGTCGATATATTATTGGTGTGAAACAGAAGAAAAGTATTTCAAATGTGTGAAAAATATGTTTTTGTAAGTTAAAGGGTTTGTCACCTGTTTGACAAAAGCGTCCTCTATAGCCGGGCAAACAAAAGCACCTTAAAGTTTCACCATCAACACAAGTGCCTCCATTTAAACAAGGATTCTCCAGACAAGCATCTGCAAACAGAAGGAATGAACAGAATTTAAGAAGACATTAAATCAACTAAATGTTCTTTGAGAATGGTAATCAGTGAATCTGAGGTTAAAGATGGTCAGGTTTTAAATTTATGGGACTCAGATTTACAAAAATCCTTTATATACACACTAAAACAAATGTACTAAAGTATGAAACAACTTGACACAACAAACAAAAAATTCAACTTTTAAGCCAGGATGCTCCAACATTACAAATAGGAATAGGATGTACACAAACTAACACCAGAAATGCCTGCAGAAATGATTATCAAATACCTGCGTTTACCATACCAGTTGTTTACTAATGTTAGGAATAAATCTTTACAGAAAATAGATGTTCTATAATAAAACTCACCACCAGATGGCAGTGTTTTGTCACAATTGGTTAACCAAAGAGAAAGGATGGTAAAGGTGCAATTTTGGAAACGTTTTTAATGATTATTTAATGATATTTTTATTATTTTTAAAAACCTAATTATGATTCTTAAAATTCAAGAAATGAGAAGATTGGACCCAATTTATTTCTTGGCAGTGAATTTCTATAAAAATATTTTAAAGAAGAAAAAAAGAGATTTCATGTGATTTACAAAAGCACTTCCTCTCGTTCAAAAAAATAACAATAAATTAAACACCATCATTTTGTACCAATAACTGAAGTACCTCCTTGGCTTGCAGCAGGAACTTTCTCGGCAGGCAGGGAGGGCCCCATGGCTGTTTGCTCCCTGTCAACTTTCCCAAAATGTTCAGAATGAACAGTGGGAGCGGCGATGGTCACGCCACTGTTGGTGGTGAACGCTGTCCTGACTGTCTCGTCTTCCTCCTCTTCCTCCTCTTCAGAACGCCACGTGCACGTGCAGTTACTGGAGGGCTCATCTGTGGTGGGGTTGCCCTCTCTGCCTTCTGATCCCAGCACTGCTGAGACAGTTTGGCACACTGTAAATATTCATGTGTTGAATCCTTTCGAAGCAAAAGTGTGACAGTGTTTTGTCTACATATTTTAGTTTAAAAGAAAAAAGACGATTTAAAAGGAAAACAATTCTTTTAAATGAGTGCCAGAAATACAAATTACCTGGTAAAAATGAGCACACTATTTATAAAATCAAGTTACGCTATACAACATTATCACACAATTAAAAACTTTTACTGTGAACTTTGCTTGCAGTTGTGGTGAAATCCTGCTGCTTGGAATCCTCGTAAGACTTTTCAGAGACAGGAAGCTCGGCGCTGTACTCCCGATCAGAGAGAGACTCCTCTGGTGTTTGGGTCGACCGCTCCGGCTCCCAGCTGGGTGTGAAGGTCAGATGAGGGACCAGTGTGATTTTTATCTTTGACTGTGGAGGTGTGTGTGTAGTCCCAGCCTCATCAATAATTCCATCAGAGGTGCGGTCTGCAGAAAGAGTCGGGTTTGTCAGAAAAAGTTCCGTTTTTTTGTGGGGCGTTTCCCCAGAAGATTCATCTGGCTCCTCTCTGAAGTCTCCTTCCCCCTCCCCTGAATTGTCGTCTGTGAAGTTTGGGGCTGTGCTGAGGAAGACAGCTGGGTTTTCTTCTGGTTCGTCTTGGTCAGTTTTATCCTGAATCTCCTCCAGAGGTTCGGCCTCGGATGAAATATTACTTTCATGCTGAGATGTTACAGCCTCAGAAGAGCTGGTTTCAGCCGACACAGAAGATGGAGACTCATTTACAGGGGCTGTGGTTGCTAGCAATATAAACAGGTTATTTTTTAAATCAGAAGCATCAGTGCTGGAGTTTAGGACTTGGATAACTTCTGTTGTTGAGATTTCTTCAGGATCCATGTGTCCACTCTGCTCTGCCAGATCGTCTGAAGTTTGATTTAACTCTTCATCACCGTGATTCACCAGGATCGCAGACTTTGCGCCTGCATGCTCGTGAATAAGGTCGAAACCTGTCAGAAGAACATAAACATGTATCCACTTCTGTAACAATTTAAGTTGAAAATCAGAGCAGAAGATACTAGTAATTCAATTAGTTAAAAAGTGATAAAACTTTTGCCTACAAAGTTGTCTTGTTACTTAATCAGGCTATTTTTAAAACATTTTAAATTGAAGCTTTCTTACTTGAGTTTGAGGTAGGGACTCTTTCGGAGATGTTCAAACGCATCAAACTTTCATCAAAGGTAACGGTACTCTCCTCTCCAGGCTCTCCTTCTATTGGCTGATTCTCATCTGTGCTGTTAGCAAGAAATGGCAGCAGGGTGGTGGGAGGAGCATCAGCTTCTTCGGTGTCAGATGAAATCTCAACAAGAGAATCAGTTGTGACTTCTTCTTCTAACCTTCCTAAAAGAGCTGATTCGGTTACAGAAGGATGATCCGAGGTGACATCAACTGTGTGGTCTTCTTGTAAAACAGGAAGGTCACTCCCCTCATGATGCTCTTCATCCAAATCAGCATCAGATGTGGAATTGAAAACCGACCATTCGGCACTTTTAGTTTCATAAATATAATCCACTGTGGGCTCATCACGTTTAAAAGTTGTTTCTTCTGTTGTGAGTAAAGCATTGTTATCAACTGTGGGACCAATGAACTCTGGAGAAGTTGTTGGAAGAACTTGGGACTCTTCACGATGTGTGTGGGGCGCAGGCTGAAAGGAGTCTGGATAGCTGGTCTTCTTTACCACCTCCCAGGTATCTTTGGTGGAGGGGATCTCCTGATGCTCAGATGAGGGAGTTACAAACTGAGGAGAGTTCTCTATTAGCACTGCCTCCTTTTCCTGCTTTGTCAGATTACATGTTTGGAAATGTTGTGTCTCTTCGGCCTCTTTTGAATTTGTCTCGCTCAGGTCGACATCTTGTTGCGTGGTTAAAAAAACAATATCTTGTCCAATGTCCTCTGGCTCAGTGGCAAGAAAATATTGGGGAGACTCAGTGTAAAGGCTGTTATCACCTGGAAAGAAGAGCATAATTAAAATAAAATAAAATATCCTTTCTGTTTGGTTATTATGACCACGCAGTTCATCATCATCATTCCCTGAAGGAAACCGAGGAAAAAAAGGACTCAACAAAAGGCAAAAATTTGCTTCCTCACTTTTAAAGCAGTAGACGTCGTGCCGAGAGTGAACATCGGGGAAGCCTGTCTGGTTGCTGTACCGATAGATGGTCTTCACGCCGGGTTCGCCGCCTCCACAGCGCTCTCTAGGGATGACGATGGGGTAGCGCACGCTCCCGTCGGCCAGCCAGCCCGGACTGCAGTGGTTCAGCCCATCGCTCCAGGCTGCATAGAGCTGAGCTGTGGTGGCCAGCTCCGCACCGTGACTCACACAGTACGCCTTGGCCTCCCGGAAGGTGAAACGCTGGGGGGTGGAGTCATGGAACACCTCACCTTTTAAAAGACATACAGGCAGGAGGATTTTATTCACTTTATTTGTGCTACTTTTGGTATAGATTTAAGTATCTGAATTGATAAAAAATACAAATTAAAATCAGGTCATTTACAACTTATACTAGTTTTAGCTTTTACCTGCCCTTGTTACTATTAACTTTAAGCCGATCTTTTGCTACTCTTTGCTTTTATCCACTTTAAACATTTAGCTACATACTTGTTACTTTTACCTTTTAGCATGCTTTTTGATATTTTTCGCTTTAAGCCAAAGTTTTGTTAGTTTTAGCATCTAACTTGCATTTAGCTTTTTATTTTACTTTTAATTGGCATTTTGTATTTTAGTTTTTAGCCGGTGATTTGCTTAGTAAATTCTCACCCTGAATATTCTCCACGTAGCAGTAGACGTCATAGAGCTCATCAAGTTCCAACAGTCCATAGTTTCTTA
>JAVKLF010000042.1:3578589-3596570 GCA_034783495.1 Millerichthys robustus
AGTTGATGTAGTGAGTTTGGCTCTCCTCCCCCCTGCTCATCTACAGGGATGCTAATTAGACCATTCAGAGTCGTCAGTTTGGCCACATTTGGATGCTAATAACCCAGTTTGGCCCTCTCTCGGTAGCTCTAGGAAGATACCCAATCTGGCCCCTCTTGGTAGAGATAGGAATTTCTCAAAATCCTGGTAGTCCTAGTGTTAAAGCTCAAACTTCCCATTTCTGGATGAAAATCTCTGATGTTGTTTCTAAAATATGGCAAGAGTCACCCTCCCAGGGTTCATGTGGTCATATTACCCCAAAGGTGCCACTGTTAGTTCGCTTACTGTTTAAAAGGGACATCAGATTATGCATCCTTTTTAACACATTAAATGTCAGAAAATGAAAGGCAATAATCAGCATATTTATTACTTTTATACATGTTGACATTCACATGTTAAAGACTAACAAGATTACTTTGATGGTAAAAGGCTACTGATCAAAGAGTGATAATACTTCCTATTATTCAAATGTTTATTAGTGGAATAACTAAATGTTAATATGTGCTTTTTAGTTTAGTTAGAATAAAAGTAATAAAGTGGTTCATGTGAAATGGAATGTTACATTTGGACCTGGTTTGTACAAAATGATTACAAGTGAATAATAAGTAAATGCTGTTATTATGAAAACTTTATGATGGCCACAGGTTCCAACTGGTCCACTTGTCCTTTTCAAACACTCATGGTGACCTGTATAAACTAAAGAAACAGAAATTTGTTTAAGGTTAATTTGTAACTTTCAATTATATGGCATTAGTTTATTTTGATGTTCAATCCACATTATGGGCCAAGCAGAAAGAAAAACATTTTGGACATGGATGTGCAAACTCTGCTGTCAGTCACAAGATGGCAGTGTTGTTTCTGTGAATTTTAGTTTGCCCAAATGGACGTCAATTCTAGTGGTGATAAATAACCAGGAAAAAAAAAAATTCTTATAAAATCTTACATCATCATAACGAAATGAGGCATTTCCAGTTTGGGTCGTATCTCTTCTTCGGAACTGGTCTAAAAAGCAGACAAACATGATTAGTTTTGGTGATGAATAGTTTTTTGGCCCACGGTCAAACATCAAAACAACAGTCCAAAAAAGTTCCTAAACAAGCTTGTGAGACAAACCTACAAACCCAAACACAACAACTTCTGTCAAAACTACAGTCAACTAGCTAAACATGACGCATCAGAAGTAACGCAGCTCGTGATGTCATGCATTTCTTCACCCACTCACCAGTCAGGGCGCGGAGTCTCACACAGCAGCTCACAAATTCATCAAAAGGAATTCTGCCATGGATGCTGTAGCGCTTCATGATGCAATTCATAGTTTGAGGGCTCAAATTGTAACCTGCATGAACATGCACAAAAAAAGACATAAGTTATGAAAACAATTGTGCCTTTTTTCCTGATGGAAAAGACAATTTAAAAATAAAAACAAATTTATCCATATGTAGTGCATTTTGATTTCTTAAATTTGCTCTTACCCATTGAGCCAATAGCCTGCTGCATTTCATGGCCCTCTACTGTCCCGCTGTGGTCACGATCAAAGGATGCAAAGATTGCTTTCCAGCCATTCAGAGCCTGACAAAGATCCTTAAACTCATTAAAGCCCAAGGTGCCAGACATGTCCCTCTGAGAAAGCATTTTCAGTCAAGGACTAAAATTTTTATTATACTATTTTTAACAAACTAAACATCTCCAACTACAGGAAAGGTCTAAAGGATACATCCAGCATGTTAATCATCAGTCTGCATGTATCCAAGCTGAAAGCTGTGGAAGAAAGCATAAAAAACAAGATCATGTCTACACTGGAGCAGGCAGGTTTACAAACAAAAATGAAAAGATGTAAGATAATACAACTCAATCAATTGTGATTACAATATCTCATGAATGCTATGCAGACACCCACTTAAAATTAAACAAAACTGCTAATCTTGTTTTATATAATTGGATATTTATCTAAAAATATATACATAGAAACAGTTGCTCTTACGTTGGTATGAGCCAGACATGCCAGACTGTGTGAGGCAGCGCTGCAGCTCATCTGCAGAGATCTGTCCATCCTGACAGTTTCATAAAACAAAAAACGAAAAGATCCACAATACAGTTGAAGAACTGCCAAAAGTAAAGAATGTTTTACAGAAATAGCAACGCTGTACTGCATTGTGTGTGAGGGGAAGTAGTAATTATTTTGATTTGCTCAATTTATTTAGTGTGTGACTGTCTTACCTGTCCAGCAACAGCTGAAAAAAACCCATAGAGAGGATCTTGATGCTGAGAGTCAGAAAAAGACAAATAAGATTTAGTAATTTTTTTTGTTTCATTTATATATTTTTTTAGCTATTTGGAACTAGAAATAAAAACCTGCTAAAACGACAGTAAAATCTCAATGAAACAAACTTCTGCTGAGCAATGCGGGTCTTATCTAAATGTGTTTGCAAAGGAACAGACTCTACTCAACTTAAAGTTTGCTCTCAAATTTTGTTGTTTTATGAATAATCATACAATTATTTTCTACAGTATTAATACATAGGTGTGTTCATAAGTTCATGTTTGCTCAATAAAACGTGCCATTTTTTAGCATTGCTCTGGTTCGCTGTTATGTGCAAGTAAACACAATCAGTAAATCAGTTATTCCTTAGAAACACTTATGGTTAGTTGTGACTTCCGGATTAGCTGCAAGGGGTGCCCGCCTCAAAACATACCGAGGGTCTGGTAATAATTTTACTATTTAACCTTTATTCAGTGCAGTTTTAGGGTTACATACCATTCCTGGGACTCCACCAGGTGGGGCACCGTATCCGGGATAGGCCATTTCTTTTAACGGTACCGAAAACTAGCAAAACAACGAACTTAACTTGATAGCGTCCTTCAAGAGGGTGTGTCTTCTTAAAAACACTAACGGTAAATAAAACAAAATCAAAAAGGTTTTAATAACGAGCAGTTTAGCTTGAAACACCGAGAATAATCAAAATGTGAACAAACTAGAAAATAACGTAGTACCTAGTATGTTTAAAGCATCCGGACTCTTATCGAATATCCTATTTCCTTAGAACGGCCACCCTCCGTGCATTCTCATTGGACGGTTGAAGTCACGTGATTTCAAATCGCAGGCCCAGATATTCGGAAAAATGTTAATTGATAGTAGGTTACCAAGTAATATTACAGCATTGGTATATATTACATATAATGTTTACAAACACTGAAGTTAAAAATTATCTTTTAAATCAACAACAAACTGACCAAAACTTCATATCATAAGAAAATATTGCAACTCCAACTGTCCACTACATATAGAATAAATTAAGTTTTTTTTTGTTTGTCTTTACAAAAACCTTGCCTCTGCTGAAAAAAAAAATCATTTACCCAAGACGTCTCTAGAATTCTGACACATGCTTTGTATTCTTTTGACCTTTAGACAAAGTTGAGCCTTCTTATTACGCAACAGATAACACAACTGTTACACAATTTACGATGATAACTGGAGCTGCAGCTAACAGCTCAACTAAGACTGATGGTGACTGTAAGTACTGTTGAACATCAAGTACTGGAGTTTGAGTCTTTTTAATATACTGAACAGAACACATGCCACTGAAAAAACAACTTTTTAAACAACACCTGCAGCTATTTTACTGAAGAAAGTTTCAATAAAACTCTTAAGACAGATTTTTTTCCTATCCACTTTAATTTATAAAGAAAATGTGATGTAGTGCTCTGTAGATTCTTAAAAGTTGTCAGTATGTAATATAGCTTAGCAGGTTAAGACATGGTGAGAAAATATTGGAATGAGCCTTTATTGGAAACCAATAACAGAAGCAGAGAAAACCTGCCCTATACCAGCTTTTTTCTGCAGGGCCACATGCAGTCACTCCTTCTGTGCCCAACTTCAGTCCAAAAAATGATATCATTTGTATCAGAAGCATTAAGGAAAGGAAGAGAAGTTCAGCTCTTGTGAAGTGTATCGAACACTGTGCTGGGATGTACCAACGGCTGAATACTGACCCTTACCTTGAGTTACCTGGACCTCCGATGTGCCTACTTACTCATGATCCAGAGAGATTTGCTTCAGTCATGCTGAGCCACCAAGAAGAGGAAGAGAAGGAAGAGGCAGTAGAAGTTTTAGTGACTTGCCATAATGCTGTAGGTAGGTGATTATATAACATATCTGAAACACAATATTGTAAATCTAGAAAATAGAATAAGTGAAAAAAGAATTAAGTATGTGTTGTTAATTTGACAAAATGAAAGCAGAAGTCATAAAAAGAAAACAGACCATGAAAAAGGTTGACAACAATGAAAGAAAAATAAATGAATGATTAATGATCAATAGCTATCAACGGGCTAAATATCAGATAACTAATTACAGTACTTAACAGCAGACATTGTCACCCCAGCCTCAGTGAGCCGTTTGTGAAAATCAAGAACTATTTGGACGTATGTTTGGTTTTTATGTAACTTCCTCTTGTTTACAAGTGGATACATACTATGATACCAACAAGTAAGTATATTAAATAAAGCAATTTCTGTATTTCTGTTGCATTTGTCTTAAGCCTTGTTTTTCCCACAAAACACTCCCTGCTGTTAGAACAGGTGGACTCTGAGTGTGAGAATGTGCCATTAGATTTGAAAAATGTCCAAGCCCAGCAGGTCTCTTCAACATTCACAGGAAACAGATGGTTCAAACATATGATTCAGCTGTGATAAGCAACAAAAAGCAATCCCGCTTCGTGAGCCTTAACCATTTTCCTGTCTGTTCAATAGTTTTTGATCATAATATTCTTGTGTCTTACTTTTTTTCATAAGGTCGGGGTGAATTTATAGATCAGGCTGATGACACTCAGTGGTTCACCGATGAACAGCCAATCCACTCAGAGTTATCCACAACTACAAGCCTGGCTGGATGTGATCCAAGTGTTTACCCGTCACACCATCAAATGGAAGCGATTACTGCTGATTATGTGGAAGTATCACAATATTTCACTGGAGGATGTAGCTGTGAAGGTCAGAGGATGGAAACTAATGGATTCTTAGAAGCTTATGAGCCAAAAGGACACACTTTTGCATCCTGCTGGGCAGAATCTCCATGCATCCATTATGGAGGTGAGGTTGTGCACTTGATGAATTGATTCTGATGCTCTCCGACACAGTCGGTCACTCTTTTGTCAACATATTTCATTTACTTTTAATTCAATTATAATAACCTGAGTCTGGGATGATATTAAAGAGAGAATATACTGACTTTAACTGTAACTGTTTGTCTCCACCTTCTTGCATTTGCAGTGAGAAGAAACATGGTGGTTGGAGTTGAGGTCGTGGAGGAAGTTGCAGTGGAAGAAGAATTAGAAGTAATGTGAGTACTTAATAAACGGTTTTACGTACGTTATTGATTCTAAATGTGAAATATTTTGTAGGAAAATGCATTTAGTATATTTAAGTTTTCTTTTCTCTTTCCAGATTGGAGGATGCACAGGCAGATGATTTGCTGGATATTGAGGTTTTACAACATGAACATCTGTACCCTACATGGAAATCTAAGTGTTCGGATTTATGAACTTTAAACAACGTGTTTTCCTGTGTTTTGTTTAATTTATATTTTATATATTTATTGTAACTTTATTAATGTGTGACAATGAATTTTAAACAAACAAAAATACAACATCTGTCATTAATAAAAAATGTTATGATTCTAACATGTCCCGATGCATCTCAATAATCCAGGTAGATAAATCAAAGAAAGTTGAGAAGGTCTGGATGGACCCAGAGGACCTACTCAATGATACATCATGGTTCTAGCAGTTTTTTTTCAATGCACAGTATTGTTCACAAGTTTTAAGCCACCCCTTAACTCTTTAGTTTTTCATCTAAAAGATCCAGGTTTTGGGTAACAGATAATGGATGGATGGATGATGAATTTTTAAATATCAGTACATCAGGGACATCTCAATTCTGGGTCATCAGTATTGTATTTACACAGATAAAATAATAAAACATAAATAAATAAATAACATTTACATATTAAGGAACTTTGTTGCAGCAAAGACAAGCAGGGTTTCGAACTCTGAAGCTGTATTAATTAAAGCATTGAAAAAAAATACAGTAATAAATTATTGATGATGAAAGAGTATGTGCTTTCTATATCAACATAAAACTTCAACTACCAGCATGCACCACGTGTGCTCGTCAACCGCTTTTCTATTGACGTCATCACATCGCGCATAGGCCTAGCTTCTAGTTCGCGAAGATTTCTTTCGAATGGTTGTAATTTTAAGTTACAGTTTTCATTTATTTACATAAAATTGTTACAATGTCGGATTCGTCGCAAACAGAAAGTGTTCAGGACCGTCTGGACCGTCTTCAGGAGCTGACGGAGTTTACTGAGAAGTGTAAAAAGCAATTAAATGAAATTTTTGAAACGTTAGGATGGTCGCGAGATTACGATGATTCCAGTCAGGTAACTAGCGTCTACTTCATACAGTAAAATAAATATGACTTGAATTTACAGACTAATGTTTACCTCTTATTGTCATGTAATGCGTTTATTGTATTTGTGTTGATATATTTCACGTAGCACGTGAAATATTCTACGTAAACAATATGTGTCATGTTTCACAAACTCCTGTTTTTGTCTTTTTTCGCTTAACTTGTGTGGGGTATTCTCAGGAGCCCATGGAGCAGTGTCCCTATGATCCCGACCATAAAGTCCCAGTCAGGGCCATGGAGAAACACAAAGCCTCTTGTAAGCTCCGGAAACTGGGATACTCTGCTGAGGAAGAGGTATAAATTATAGTAGAATAGTTAAACCACAAATGATCTAACATTAGATCTTTTACTTTTGAAATTGTCCATGCAATACCATCACACCAGGACTAGGAAACATTAGGGAAATTAACTAAACTAGCTTTTCACCATTACCTGCTCTCCATTACGTGAGTTTACTGTGAACATCAGTATTAGTCTTATGTCAGTCATTAAGAGATTTAAGAGTAAATAGATAGCTAAAACATTTACAGGGGTGATTACATTATATACATTAAAGTATGATTTAGAAATGCAGAGCTCCTCAAACACAGCCTGGTGTTTGCTGTATTCTAACAAGATGGCTAAAAAACAAACAGTGTTACTTCAAAGTAACATTTTCTATCCCTGTTGTGCAGGCAGAGATGCAAGATCCCTCTGTGTGTTATGAAAATGGCAACGTAAAAAGCTTTTTAATGGGTGAGTCATGTTTACTCTGTTTATAGTATTCTTTTATTCCTTTGATATTTTATTTCTTATAGTCCACAGAGAAGGCATTTGGTATGGTTTTATGAGGATCGTTTAAGAAATGGTTGAACTGAAAACCTTCTTATTCATCTATAAGTGATACAAATTTCAGCTCCAAAATTGCCAAACTGTGGAAAAGAAGTGGCCTTTTCTGCTTCTATCAGTTTTGGTTATTCACACAAGAAAAACTCTTGAGTACATCGTGAAGATAATCAAAAGTTTTTTTTGTTTTCACAATAATGTACAAAAGGAAAATAATTTGGAGATTTTACTTGTCATTTTTTTTTCTTAATGCAGACAAATCAACCCAGCACCAGGTGATTCTTCAGGCCCGATCTGCAGCTCCCCTGATGAAGATGGAAGGAGTTTTCTGGCAAGGTATCGACTCATCTTCAGAAGTTTTTGTCACAACAAAACTTTAGGGGCTACTCTTTTGTGATGCCTTTAACCAAGGTGCATCCCTAAGCAAAATTTCATTTTTCCAAGTTTAACTTTTGAACTCTAGACCAGCAGTTTCTAATCCTGGTCTGACAGTCACCGTCCTGCATTGTTTTAGAAATCAGTGGGTGATTACCAGAAGCCACCTTAACCCTTCTACAGAACATAAAGAACTGATAAAGACAATTAAATTTGGTGTCTTGATGCAAGAGAATGAATAAAACATTAAATATAGTCTAAAATAGTCTTTGAGGACCAGGTTTGGATGCTGCTGCTCTGAGTACCTCCAGCAGATGTCCTTCTTGTGTTCAGTAAATCCACATGTTGCTCAGCCTTTTGGTCTGAATGTGTAACCTGTGTGTTGTGTGTTCTCTTTGCAGCCACAGGGGTGAGTATTAGAGAAGAGATGGGCTCTAGAAAATTCTGCTGCTCTGGTTCAGGCTTTCCTGATTACGTGCAGTATCCTTTTAATATAATATCCTTTTAGACCCCTAAGCTGGGCTGTGCGACTTTATCACAAAACTCACTTCCCTTTACGTGTTGGTCCAGATTTGCACCGAGTGTGCAAAATAATGATACACTGTAATTTCCTTTTTCTATGATATTTTCTCAAGTCTATCCACTAAATAGCCACACTCATTTAATTCTTTAATAAACTGGTCATAATTTGAAGGATTTCTTTTTTGCAATTTTTCCCAAGAGGCAATTAAATTAGGGAAAAACTTGCCTTAGGAAAATGTTGAGCTATAAGATTATCATCAAATGACCTAACATAAATGTAAATTAAGAAGAATAATCTGACTTCTCTCATCTCTTTGAGCTCATCTTGCAGAAATATAGGCCCATAGAGGTTTGAATGTAGCAAACTATTTATTTACGTGTTTATTAATTTAAATATGATTTTTTTCCTGCTAGTTACACCCTATGAATTTAAACTCACTTTAGTATTTACATAATAATAAATCTGTTTTGTTCTAAAACATGAATTTGCTTATTATCTGATGATGTGCTGACCATACAAATTAAATTCTTATTTGAAATAAGAACTTGTGGGGATCAGTAAATATTCGTGTTGTGTAATTGGTTACAGTATAAACTCATGTCAAGCAGATGTTTGTGTCATTTGATGGTTTGTAAAGCCTCTCTGATCCTTCATCAGGTCAGTACTCTGGCCAACCTGTGGATGTGCCTCAGAGCCACAAGCGAGCTGTGTGCGACCTCACCGTTGCGGACCGATTGGCTCTTTACGACCACGTGATTGGCGTCCTGAACCGACAGAAAGACCAGGCCTCCAATGAGGATCTCTACGTAGATTTGGTGTCCAAACTTCAAAAAGGTAAAATTCACAGACGGGTTTCATGACAAATTAAAAAAATCTATTTAAAAAAATGACTTTATTTTATTGAACAACAAACAAGTGACTTGTTTTCCTCCTCACATCTCTCGAATGGTCATTTGTGTGTTTGTGTGTACAGGTGATGCGCAAAATGAGCCAAAGAGTCACCTGGAGCTGATGGCTGAGATGAGGGACTACAAGAGACGGCGTCAGTCCTACAGAGCCAAGAATGTTCACATCACCAAAAAATCTTACACTGAGGTAAAAAAAAACAAATCAGTTCATTTTGAGTTTAATTTAAGTCTGTCCTTTTCTCTTCATTTATCTGAAGTTGATTTCTTTTTTGATTTCTAGATCTAGTAGTGTTTTTAATGGCTAATTACTAAAAACAATCTAGTGATTAAAAAAAGCACGGAGAACTTGGAACCCAGTACTTATATTATTGCTTATATTGTTTTTTATTTTTATCACACTCTTCAAAACATATAACTTCAATAAAAATTCTCAAAACATAAATAAAAGTCCACAAACTAATGGTGACATTGTGGTGATGACCCCACAGGTGATCAGAGAGGTGATCAGTGTTCATTCAGAGGAACTTGGCCGGCAGTGGAAAGAAGAAGATGAGTTGTCCTCAAGATCTGATCGTTCTTCCCACAGGTACAGAATTTTTATTTTTATTTTTGCTGATTAGAAAATCATATATATATAAATAAATAAGCATGGTTAGAGAGGTCAGTCTGTGAAAGGCTTGGTGTCATTTGTCTGTCAATCGCTGGACGGACAGAAGACAGTTGGGTTCTTCTGAGTCTCACCGATCGCACAACAAGCGCCATCGCAGTCCAGAACAAAACCATGACAAAGTGGGCAAAAAGAAGAGTAAAAAGAGGGAGAGGTATGAAAGAACTTATTAATAATATGTGTATTTGGGGCAAATAAAATCAAGTTATACTCAACATATTTGGACACTGAGTTTTAAAAATACATTTTCATGTTTTAAATCATTTTTGATCTTTCAGAGATTCCCGCTCCCCAGATGATGGTCACCACGACCGAAAGAAAAAGAAGAAGAAGAAGAAAGATGACAAGGAGAGGCAGAAGAAAGAGTAATGGAACGTCAACAACAAATGTCAGAATAAAAACGTTTGATTGATGGGTGTCCTGAGATTTAAACTGATCAGCTGTGGGTTATTTTTTGTAATATAAACGGCAACAAAGGTTTGGGAGCTTCAGTATTTAGCCTCTTTTGTGAACAAACCTTAAAAGGATTTTCAGCAGATGTTTTAACGGTTTGCTTAAATGTTAATTCCATCAGACGGAGGTTGCCTCTTTGAGTCATTTAGTGCGTGCTTTTTTTCTCAAACAAAAAATAAAGTGGAAGGTTAGACATGAGTGTCAAAGGTGACACAGTTACACCATAAGATTTTTTACTTTATGTCAGATGTAAACATGCCAGATTTTGTAGTATTTGAACTTTAAATGTGTGGTCCTCTGTGAGGACCCATTTTGGGACCTAATCAAATGTCCTTTTTAAAGTTTAATATTTCATTTTATGCCGATAACAAACACTTCTCTAAAGGTTTAATTTGACTCTAAAGTATCCTGCAAATAAGTTTAGTTTCAGGATTTCAGTCAAACCTTTTTTTGACAAAGGTTTTTAGAATCAATAATTCCCTAAATAAAACTGAATTTCATTGATTTATTAGTCTGTCATTTTTATTTCAGATGACATTGTTCATTTATGTCTGCAGTCATTTTTATCAACAGTGGTCTTAGGCTTTCCCCCCCAGATTTATGCATAAATCATGTAGTTAGATTTCATCTTAAGTCTCTGAGGTCTGTCTTTGCTCATGCTGCATTCTGGCACAGGTATTTGTCACTGTGTTGAGAAGTTGAACAAAAACGACTGCGAGGACCCAGTCAGTGCCGGGGAGCCTGACGGATCCCGGAGAGGCAGAAAGGAAGGTCCGCTGCAGAGATAACGCTGATGTGAACTACGCTGGGAAGGTTTCTCCTGAAAGAATCCTGTTTGGGATCTTGTTCTTTAAGACAAATTTTGCAGCACAATGGAAGTTTCCCGTGACAAGGTAAGAAGAGAGACCTGTGGTTCTGCTGCTTTTTAACGGAGTATAAAACAAATGTTCATTTGGTTTATCTGGAACTAAATGAAGCTTTGCAAGATATACAACTTTAGAGAACTTGGTTTTGGTGAACTAAAAGGTTAAATTTCTATTAACACTTTAGCAGCAGGTGCTGTCTGCAGAAATAAATCCAAGATTTGTTTTTAGGCTGAGAAATATTTAATGGTCAGTCGGCCATTTTAATTTTAGGAAAGCTGAGTTTTTTCATGTTGCTCTCGGGCTGGTTAGATCTTAATTCTTTGTGTTTTATATCATAACATTGACATTACTTTTCTCTCTAAAACAACTAAATATAAACAAGTAAAATATGAATTAAATATCAGGCAGTGGAAGACAGTTATCACTTCAAGTCCTGCAGTTCTAGTTTTATTTTAACACCGCAACTGTGACCAAAATGTCTGAATATTATAATATTACATTTAGAAAGTAATAATAATAGCAGAAACTATTTCTGACTTTAACATGCATGTGTTTGAGTGCAGGTCTCGTTAAACCTGCAGGATTTTTTTCTTTTGGTTGCAGTTGAAACCTTCCGTGCAGCTTCAGGAATGTCAGATGAGTCTGAGAAGAGTTCAATCATTTTCATCCCAACAAAGAAAACCTCAGTGTGTTGAATTCTCACCCAAACACAGGCACGGTCTCATCTGCAGCCTAAAATCTTTCTCCCATCAGGACCCCCTGAATACAAACTGGATTTGAGGTGCAGCCTGTGCAGCACCTTGGCGACAGTGGAAAGGAATAACTCTATTTTAGCAGGAAGAAACCTCCAGCTGAACCTGCTTCAGGATTGGTAGCCAACGGCCTCGACTGGCTGGGGCTAGAGAGGACAGGAAAGAGACTCAGACGAACACAGGAGTGGTCAAGATGACGTTTCTGTGGAAAGGAAAATGAACGTTAATGCTAGCAATAATTATAAATAAATACAAATAGTATAGAGCAAGTAATGACAGCAGCAGTGTCATTATGTCCTCCAGCAGAGCAGCAGTTTTATCAGTGTGTGGGGGTAATTTGGGATTCATGATGATGATATAATGTGAAATGGAAGAGCAACAACTTCGCCATCTATGAGCAATCTGAAGAACTGTTAAAGAAGGGAAGCTGATACAAGAAAACCTCTCCGGTGTCCAAGAACTTTGTAGCAGTCTACCAGACCTACTGTACTGCAGTACCACTGGCAGTGGGTACTGCACACCATCCCCTCATCTTCTGCAAATTGTCACCTCCATCTGCTTCAGACAAAACTCTTCAATAAAAAGTAGAATTAGCCCCCGACTTTTTAGAAATTCATGAAACGCAAACAGCCCACCTACAGAGAGAAGGCTGGTGGTTATTGGATTTCTGCCATCTGTAAACAAGCAGCTTTGTATCACTAATGAAGCATTTTTTAAAAATTTACCTGGGAAGTTCTTTTTTCTTTTAATGAGCTTCTCTAATTTTTCAAATATTAAATTCTTCTTGTTTTCAGCAGGTTTCCGTCGTCTCAGGGCTTCTTGTGTTTGTGCTGTGCATCATCTCCGCTCTCTGCCAGGAGGAATATTCTGGATACCACTCAGGTCAGGGAAAACTCAGATCTAGTTTATTTATTTAACTTGTATTTGTCTTTTGCAAAAAACATAAAAGTAGCAATAGATTTAGAATGACCTTCTGTAAAAATGTCTAATTTATGTTCCAGTTTAAGTTGTACAGCCAAATCAAAGGCTGTGCTATTACAGGTTAATTTAAGCTTTTCTTTCTCCTATAATTTTTTAAAAAAATAAATATGTTTCTGTAGCCCAAAGGGTTTACATCTAATAAGGAATAATAACCCATATTTATCTGTACACTTGTGTAGGTGAGAAACGTGTTTATGAGGAGTCGTCTGCAGTCGACCACTACAACAACATCGGCACAACTGGTGAGACCAGTGTTTATCACTATTTGACACTATTCATGATGAGCAGAAAGCATAAACTCTCAAATCAAAATACGTACAAATAAACAAATTTAAAGTTTTATATAGTTCAAACACTGTTTTCTCAGAGTATCAGCCTGAGACGACTCATTATGATGAAAACCAGGACAATGACCCCACCAGAGTGACAATGATCACAGAGGACAGCTTCCCCTTTGAGACCATCACTGAGTCCCACTACGCCAAGGAAGACACAGAGACCATGCAGGTGGGATAATTGATGGCTAAAGGTCAGCGCATCTTTAAAAATAATTGCATTTAAAAAAAAACACGTTTTGATTGAATTTGCCACTTTGCGAACAAATATTTAATAAAGAGCTTAAAGCCTTATTACAATAAACTAAGCTTATTTAATGTTGTGTTGAGGTTATGTTCCTGACTTCTTTCTATTTTATTTCCAGTATTTTATTTGAAAGTGATGTCTTTATGTCGTCACTACTGGAGTTACCAAAAAAAAAAGATATCAAAGTATTGTTGTGATAACAACAGACCTAAACACTGAGTTGTCTTTAAATTGATGATTTTAATTTTAAAAATCATGGTTTTGCAGTACAGTTTACACAGGGACAACATTTTCTTTAAGAATTTGTTTTTGTGAAAAGCATTTAGGCCTTTTTTTTGCCAGCAACCGGTATTATAAAATATAAGTTCAAAGTTCCTATCATTTTCACAGAATCTTTACAAAGTTGTTTCATGTCATGTTTTAGGTGCCGTTCAGGTTCCCAGCAGGACCAGAAACCGAGTCCTCAGAGGAGTCTGGAGGTGACGCTGCGCTTGGCGAAGAAGGACCAACAGAGTGCGACTGTGAACCTGGAGAGCCCGGTTTCGCTGGTTTTGCGGGACCAAAGGTATCAGTTCGTAGCACCACGCAGCTTTAGTTTCTTTACTACAAAGACCTGAAAATGGTTTGAGTTTGTTTCTTTTTATTGCTGCTCTTCTAATCATCTGTCACATTTACTGTTTAAATCAACATTTTTGTTCAGTAAAAAATACACATTTTGTGGTCCCCTCAAATGCTCTGTTTACGTGACGAATTATTAAAATTGTTGCAGAACTTTACTAAATTTCCGCGCACTAACTCATTAACAATATAACGTGGGATTCTAAACTGTTTTGAGAAACTTGAACCTAACTGAAACTTCATTTTTAAGTCCTCACAACTGTTCAGGACATGTTTAGAATATTTATAGCCTGCAATGTGTGTGAAAAAGAAGTTTTATCCGATCTGCAGTTGATCTGATTCTTTCTGTCTGTCAGGGATCAAGAGGTCTGCAAGGTCAAACTGGTCTGCCAGGGATCCAAGGCAGGGAGGTGAAAGTCTGAACTCTGCAGCTACATGTTGGATTGTGACAAGAGAATCTGAGCAGTGTGTGAATTTATTTACTTTTGCATTTATTTCATGAACACATGTTGCACGTTCTAGGGTTATAAAGGAACCAAGGGAGTTCAGGGAAGAAGAGGAGACACTGGACCAGTGGTGAGTAGATCATGGGAAAGGTAATTACCTAATTATAGCTGCTGTAAACAACAAGGTGAAAGTGAAAGCAAAGAGTAAGTGGATGAACGAAAACAAACATTTTAGTTAAGCTTGAAAAAGGCTTCATTATTTTCTCAAGAAAGAATATTTTCCAATTTCTTGCATAAGTGTTAGAGACATTTTGAAAGTGTTTCAGCAACAACTGTGTTTGAAATAGCATGAATAATATATATTTTTACTTTTGAATTAGAATGTCTTTTAGATGAAGCATATTTGAAACACTACAAGTTAGATTATGCACAGTAACGTTTGTTCAAGCTAATTGTTGCCAATCAGGTCTTCTGGCACCTTTAAATCATCTTCAGTTTTGAATTTGAGCTGTGCTTGCAGGGAAATGTCGGACCCGAAGGAGAAGAAGGAGCTTCTGGTTTCTCTGGATGGACGGTAGCGTCACCATTTCAAAAATTAAAATCCGTCACTCAGATTATAACACTGTGGATTGTCAACATTAATTGTGCAAATACATTTAGTAAACTGTCTCTCAAATCTCAAGTCAAACCTTTATGTAAAATAAAAACCTTTTTTTTATTTTTAAGGGGGATCCTGGACTTCCAGGAGACCCAGGCGAGCGTGGAGAACTTGGTCTAAAGGTGAATATACACTAGCAGACCATACTCTCAGCTAGATTATGTCAAACAATAAGGGCTGCCTTTTTAGCTTATTTTAAACCATACAAATCATTTATATATATCCTTACATTTACAATCATATACTTTCATAAAACATTTCAGCTGGGACTGAAAGGCCTTCTTGCCATCTCGGTGTGATTTCTGAAAATACAAAGTCAACCCACTGCTGTTGCACCTCTGAGCCATCCATATTTTTACGTAACAGTATTTCATCATGAGGTGTATCGTTTAATCAATCTGGTGTTTCCACCTGCCAACAGGGGGACGTCGGTATGGAGGGCCCTCGCGGAGGAGTCGGAGCTCCTGGTGAGATCGTAAGGATCAGCAACCACCTGTCAGCCTGGTTGTGGTGGAAAGTTCAAACCTCTCATAAGTAATCTGAAAGGCGTTTTATTGAACAGACGTGATATGCAAACAGTTTTAAGTTGAAATAAAAGCACCTGCCGTCCTCTGAGGTGAGCGGGTAATTTGCACGTTTGGAAACCACAAGAGTTGTCTCCACCACCTGCCCTGTTGGTGCCTCTCGTGACTTTACCTGAGGGTGAATTTGGGAGTTTTACCACCCAGCAGCTGCTGTAACGGTTAAATCAACGTAGGCACCGAAATAGGTTGGCAAGGGTTAGAAATTTGTTTTAAATGACAGTTTAATTTGAGTCTTAAATTTACTTTCACTTTTAGCTGCCGGCAGAAACTGCTGTTACTACAAGCACCAAAAAGAACCGCCGCGACTCAGTCAGCTTTACAAATACTAAGCAACAATTTGGTGTGGTAGTAGCTGACAGTCATCCTCAATATATACCCTCATAAAATTCACACCAGACCTTTATTGAAAATTTTGATATAATTTAGTGCCATTGTGTTTTTATTTAACATGTCAGTTTGGATGGTTTTACTTTCACTTATTTACAGTGTTGTGAAAGTTATACTGTTAAAGTAACTGAGTGTAATATGATTTTTTTTTTTCACCTAATGAGATTTAATAATTTTTTTTGTGTTTATTTCAGGGACCTCGTGGTGACCCAGGTCCCCCGGGATCAAATGCGGGTAAAGGTATCAAGGTACCAGGTTCATCTTGTATTTGGTCAGAGCATGCAGGGATTTAAAAAATGCAAAAGCATTTAATAGTCATGAAAAAATAAAAGTTAAATAAGCATAACCTAATCACCTGTCACCTGATGTTGAATTATTTTTTATTCATTTGTATTTTATATGTTTAAAACAGTAAATAACCTGTGAATTAATGTAATGAATACATTTTTTCACTCGTGATTTTTGTTCAGGGGTCACGCGGGGACCAAGGCAAGCAGGGTCTTCAAGGAAAGGATGGACCAAAGGTAAAAAAAAAAAAAATCAAACGTAAACACCTGTAATACAGAATATATTAGAAATATGTTTCTGTGCTTTGCTGAGAAGCAGCAATCATCTCGGTTTTATTTTCTGTCTTTAAGGGTCAGACAGGAGCACCGGGGTTTCCAGGAGACGTTGGAGAAAGAGGCTCCTCTGTAAGACTAAAGTTCTTTTACTTCTGATTTTCTTTAAAATGTTCTACTTTTCTAAACTAATAAAAAAAAATGTCTCCAAACTTTCAAACCAGTGGTTCCCAACCTCGTTTCCTCCAAGCCCCCCTTCCTTATTTCCACCCTCCCCTTACTGATATTTTCACAACCTTTGAGACGACAAAGTTGTACAAATATATATAAATAGAAAATTTCCACTTTTGTCTAACTTTCCTAAAAGTATTTCACAATTCCTTGCTGTCATTTTCTCTCAGGGTTATCCAGGACAACCAGGAGCAGCTGGACCAGCTGGACCAAAGGCACAGACACTGATATTTGATCTCATATTTTCATTTTCCTGCCTGATGATATTTCTGTCAGGTTATTAAAAGATGGAATTATATCCATCAGAGTCAGAGATGAATTGTGGGAATGTGCATGGTCCAAACATTTCTTTATACTTATCTGAGTTTTGCTTTCAAATTTGAATCTTAGTAACAGCCATTAATTAACACAAACAAATTTACAACTTTACTTTAGAATTTGGAAGGCTAAAATGACTAGATTATCTTCATATTACTAAAACTATTTCTACTAAATAAGCAAGATTGAGCAATAATATTTAATGGATGACATAATTGTAAATCCCTAACCCACAAAATAAAACCTGAATGGAAACTAGACAAATGGATAATATTAAGATATCATAAACATTGTAGCCTCTGGGTGGCAGTAAGACTTCATGGCAACTTAAAAAGTGTTTACTGAACCTTAACTGGCAACAAAAACAACCCAAACAGCTAAGATCACATACTGAAACTTGCTGAACCTGATTAAACTAATGTGTTTAAACTGGTTAAAGTAGACTTTATGCGAACAACTCGGCATGTTAGCTCCAACAGCCGCTCGCTGGGTGCGAGTGAGAGTGTGACTGATTCAGCACTTCTTGGCACAAAACGCTTGGTCATTTTTCTCTGCGTCTCTTTTAATCCTCAGTGTAACATTCAGAAAGTGAAAACTTGTTTTGGTTTGACTCTTGTGATAGTATTTGATAGTAAACATGAAGCATGTGCCCGTCAGAGCATGAATTCCCCATGAAGACAGAAACAACGTTGTTATTTTCTTCATGATTTATTTAATCCTGCCTAAATGAGAAAGCAGGG
>JAVKLF010000042.1:3614816-3625697 GCA_034783495.1 Millerichthys robustus
CTATAAATATCCAGAAACAAGTAAATGGAAAGCATCAAAAACTCAGGTGAAATTTAAGGGAAAGTTTTTTCCTGACCCATTCGGTTGTTGTGATCGTCACAATGCTAAAGCAGAAGTGGAAAAGAGGAAGTCGGGTAAAATGCAATGGAAAATAAAGTTGCGCAACAGAGTTATTTTTAAATATCGGTGGCATATATCACACAAAACCTCTAAAACAATTCTCAAAGAACACCTAGCTTTTACATCAATATAAAGTTTAATTATTAGTAAATGCTCTTTTTATTTAATCTTGAGGTAGCCTATTTCAATGTATATTTAATTTATCAATGAAAAAAAAAGTGAATGACAACATGTTTGTGTATTTTTTTGTAGTTTGTTGATAGTAAAGTCACTTTCTGTCATATCTGTCTCAGTCCAGTCAATAATGTGCACACAAAACAACAAACAAACAAAACTGTTATAAAGTTTTAATATCAGAATTGCAAAATTTACATCGGTCTCAGAAGCCTAATTCTAAGTGAAACATACGTTCCTATTTGATGAATAGAAACATTTGTGCCTTAATGTCACCAGAAGATGAGACCTTTTGATCTTGTCTGGAAAGACGTGAGTGGTTCCATGACAGTTTCGCCCTCCTGGGAATTTCCAATCAAACACGAAGAACTTCCGCAATAATAACTTCTTCTGAGACGACAGCACCCTCTGGTGGATCATATTCAAATCACTACATCGCCACACGCCTAAAAGAGAGTTATATGACTATTGTTTTCAGAAAGGTTTATAAATTTACTTTTTGTGCCCAGCGATGACATAAAAGCTTTTTCTACTTCCGACTGTTTGTACTCCGGAAAAATCTCCGTGGGATGCATTTAGTACAGGTTGTCGTGGCCGAGTGGTTAAGGCGATGGACTAGAAATCCATTGGGGTCTCCCCGCGCAGGTTCGAATCCTGCCGACAACGCAACTTTAACTTTTAGCTTTATTTAAAAGATTAGTCCTGTCACATTTGCCAACTGGCCATCAGAAAAGTTCCTAACAAATTCGTAACCATTTCTAACAATTTTTAACATTTGACGTGTTTCGTCATCACGTTAGCGTCATGCGCAGTAGCGGGTGGGGGGAACAAAAACAGGTATGGTTACGCCACAATAAGCCACTACTACTAGTGAGTCGTACCCAATGAAGTCACCTGTGGCTTTTACCTAGTAAATTTTTTATTGTAACTTTTTGAAACGCTCAATATATATTTAGATTTGATTTTGATTATGTGATTAAATAAAACAAACAACTAAAAACATCGGATGCGTTGTTCGATTTAAAAACAGTGTTCTTATTTTGAAATTGGGAATTGCCTCGTTTCCGTTTTGTTACCTAGTAACGGCAAACGCTCTGAGCCGCAGTGGACGCTGGCTAGTTAGCTAGGTAGCCTCCTATAGCTAGCAGGGGTATGCAAACAGTGTGATAACCATGGCCGACGATGACTTGGATCAGCTTTTGGATGAAGTTGAGAAAAAGTTTTGTCGTAACGTTTCTGTGGCGTGTTCAGCTCGCAGGGATGAGAGCGAAAAATCCAGCGAGGACAAAAACGAACCCAGAAAACTCAGGTAAACAAGCTATTATGACTGTTAGCCATGTAGTAAAAACAAGTTCCTTCGTGTTTAATGAACTATGTAGCAGTAATACCTGTGTAAGTGTTATACAGATACATTAAGACAAAAACACTTAGAGTAAATGAGGAGGAATCTTGCCTACTAGATTATATAAAAGAGAGCTCACAAAAGTTTTAAGGTAGGAAAAGTATTAATAAACTTTTGCAAATTCTATCTTTTTACCCCTGACTGCTTCATTTCATATTTTGTTTTCTGGATCAGCACCATCAAACCTGAGCAGGCGGTGAGGAGGGTCTCTGAGGATATCGATGCTTATCTGGAAGAATTCCTGGAGGATGATTACAGCGATTCCCATACATCTAAGGTAAATTGGCACTGGTGACATGGGAAAAGGAATGTAAATCAAAATGTTGTAAAGCTTGATGCTTTAAAGGAGTGACACTGATGAACAGCTGCTTCTAAATTAACTTAAAAGTTGAAAATAGATTTCAATTTTGTTTTTTAATTATGTTTCAGACTGAACAGTTTCCTGAGAATTTGCACAGGCATGTTCCTGAAAGATCACAAGTGGAGAAGAAGCTCTCAGCTCAGTCCAGAGGAAGAAAGTGAGTCAGTCAGTTTATCTTTCAGCTAACAAATAAAACATATAGGGCTGGATGTAATACAAGCTAAAGGAGACAGATACACCCATGCATTCTAGCTTTAACTTAGAGTTTTTGACTAAATGTGTGTGGTATTTCTTTTAAAAGAAATTGGTTAAATGCTAGTTTCAGAACTTTATTTGCAAAACACATTACAAAATATTGGCACGTCTCTTAACTAAAGGCACGTAAAGTTGGAACCACCATATACACTTTTACAAATTATTTTCTGAGGTTATGAAAAAAAAACCCTGACTTTATTCATGTCGGTGTGGTGTTTCTAACACATTTTTTCATGATCTGAACTGCCTGTTCTACATCCAGGTGCTGTCCTGTTTTCCTTGGCGGGAGCTCAGTCACAAATGGCGTTGGAACAGCTACATCCAAGAGGTGTGAAAAAATAATTTCTCACCATTGGTGTTGTGTCCGAAAATTCTTTCCTGTTTAGGCCTAATTATACAGAATTGGATTTTTTTAAAAGGAATATTGATCATTAAATGTTTAGAACTACACAAATACATGTGCTGCTAAAACTATTCGATTTATTGAACAGCAGACATGTGTATCAACAGGTCATGTGACCAGCTGCGGTGTATAACTTGTGACTTTCGGGTGCTGATGTTTGACGAATCTGAATGGGATGCATCCTGTGATTACCTGTTCCTAAGGTTAGTCTGTAGACTCAAATGCTCAAACGTTTTGTCCAAACACAAACAGTATAAAACTCACATTCTGTCTGATCAAACCTAAGTTTTACTAATGGCATTGACAGTAGATCAAATGTGTTCTGACACCTTATTACAAAAGACTCGTGGTTAATCTGACAGCGACGGATTGGGTCCAGTTTGTTTCTCAGAACCACCTGGAAAGTCATTTTTCAAAGCTGTTTGGAAAAGTGTGAAAACCTTTTAAAAAACCTTTTGAAGCTCACTTTATGACTCACCTGTCTTGGGCTGTTTTAGGTTTGAGTTGATCATTCAAATTATTGATGAGGCTATTATGAACAAAAGCTTCTATAAAACCTTGAAGTCCAGGTTTAGATTTTATTTTTTTAATATCTTGATCTTTCAGCTTTTCTAAACCAACAGCCCACAGTTCATTTGTTTTATTCACCAACCTATATTTTTTCAGCTAAAATCAAATGTTTTTGCTGGGAAGAAATCAAATGATGAAGTAACTTAAAGAAAACGTTTTGATTTGACTTGTCAGCTAAAAAAAAAGGCGGTGCTTGCAAGTCAGGCATTTAGTAGTTTTGATTTTGCACCAACTTTGCCTCAAAGCAACAGTAAGTCAACTTGACTTTGTTTGCTACTGACAAAGACGTCAGCCTGTTTCCGCAAGCGTCTGGGTGGCAGCTTGTTTCTGACAGGAAGCAGCGCTGTGTGAAATTGAACAAGGCCAAAGCAGGACAGCAATAACAGCAAAAACTTAATCTGGTTCAGCTGCAATGCAATGCAGTTTCACCAGAGTGAACAATATGAGCTGTTTATTATTTAACAATAGTAACAACCTAGCTTTATTATTTTATTCTTGAAAAGTAATCTCTCTTAGTTTTGAAATATATGCTTTCATCAAATGGTGGCAGTGTTTTACTGTGGAGCTGTCGTGATCTCTTCTCAACATGTTTTTACAAGAGAAGTGATACAAAGTCATATTTTTATGTGATGAGCATGTTCCTAACAAAGAAGGATTAAGCCGCCCACATTCGTGCTTTTAGATTCTGGAGAGCAAAGAGGATCTAACCAGGTTTCAAGCTTCAAGCTTGTCAAAAGTAATAGGAATAAATCCTAAAATGCACAGGCGCTATGTCCAACTAATTTAATTGGAAATGTATATTCTGACATATAAAATATAATGTTGTTATTCAGACTGAAAAATCAACTGAAGTCTAACTGCGTGACACAAAAACACACTGTTGTCCTTCTGACTGCACCTATTTTCTCTGTGTACGTTCTTCACAACAAGTTTTATCCCAGAAGCATGTAATAACTTGTAATTTCTGGAAACAAACCAATTTCAGCTCAGAATCTCAGCTAGTTGTAACACGAACATGTCCTCTCCTGTTGCTTGTAAGGATCCAGGGGTGCTTCAGTAAATCTCGCTCACTGCTTAAACACATTAAAAAGCTGAAGGATTCTTGGTTTTTTCAAACATTTGTAGTCAAAGGGAAGAAAAGATTAGGCGTCACAGAGTCAGAAGATAGTAAAAATTGGTTAGAAAAACGAGCTCACAGCTCTAAGAAATGTTCTGTTTTGAATCTAATTTGCTCGTAGCACATATTGTCCTCTTAAAAAATGACGATGACAGCAGTTCACATCCAGGCTCATTAGCTTCCTCCAAACAGCTGCTTTGTCACTTCTCAGGCTGCTGAAGAGATCTGACACCAACAGCATTAGAACAAAACACTTCGAGAGAATCTGGACAATGACACGTTTTGTGTTGCAGCACACCTGCTATTAGACCGAAGCTGTCTTCATTTTTGTTTTTTTTTCCCCCACTTTTGTTCTCAGACAACAATGACAAGTTTTAAATGGTCATTTGATTGCAGTTCATGAAAACCTAAATTGCGATCAAATCAATTTCATTTTCATTTGAAAGAGAAAGCAGAAACAATACAATGAGAACAACAGGAAACCGATAATATTCTTTGTGAACATTAGAAGCTTGTGTCAATCTCTGGTATTGAAACTAAACTAATTAAGAAAATGAAATTTGTAGTATTCCTTGAAAGAATGAACGCATGGTGAACTTTATTGACGTACAGCTGTTATATCTGTCTGCTTTATGAGATGTCTTACCTACAGCCTAACAAACACACAAGCTGAAACATTATTGCCCTTGGCAGCGGGTGATAAGGACTTTAAAGTTGTCTATTAAAGCTCAGGGAGAAAGTACAAACCTTTCATAGTAGTTTATGGTTCACAGATAGTCCTAAAACACACACATCAGAACCTTGACATTTTAACACTGAGTATTTTTTTTTTGTCCAGAAGTGTGTCATTTATTTTTATGCGACTTTAAGTTCAAAGCACTTTGAAACACTCAGGAGCACTCAGGATGACGAGTTTGTCCTTCGTGTTGTCATCTCAGTGGAATCTTTCAGAAAACTCTGGCTCCACTGAAGTAGATCCTCTTTGTAATCTTCTCAGCTCTCTAAATATTCTTCTGTAAATAGGCCTGTTTTTTGTTTTTTAATTATTGTCAATTAACTGCATAAATGTTGCCCTTAACCTAAGCCCAACATACAGCATATAGAATATTTTAAAAAAATAATTAATAAATAATGAGTTAAAGAAGATAATAAAACACTAGACTTAAAGGTTTGACTTTATACAGTTTGACATCATTAACAAAGAAAATGTAAGCATGAATACTAAATAATAGAAATCATTAAATGTTTCAATTAAAACCAGAATATCCGGATTACGCAGAACTAAATGCACAAACTCTACGTGGATTTTATGGACCTAAAAAGAGAAGATGTATGTCAGGGGGTCAAAAAAACAGTTTTCTCAAGGGCCGTAATTTAAATAACAGACTTAGCAGGAGCTGGCCTTTCATGTGGAGAAAAAAAAAATAAGTTTGGGAAGCCTCATCTGTCAATCCTGATGTTAGGAGTTCAGTGCCTGAGGGGGAAATGTCATTTCTCCCGATAATCAAACATGTTTTTCAGCTTTAAGGTTTGGTAATCAGGCATTTCATTTGATGCACAGAAGCTAAGTAGCTGTGAGCCAGTTTGAATTATGGACGTTTAAAAACAAAACTTGTTTTTACTTTTATTTACTTATATCATTGCTCACAGAAAACATTTCCCAACTTGTTATTTTCATGTTAACTTAATTCAATTTCCCAGTTTTTATTTATTAATTTTTCCCAGATTTCTGAGAATTTTTTTATTAGGAGACATACAAAATGACTTAATTATTATTTTTTCACCCTCCAAAAATATAAAATATTGAGATTTGCTAATCTAGTTCTGTCATCAGGCTTTTAAAATTAAATTTACTATTGTTTAAAAATAAAAATCTGTTAACCGTTTCATTCAAGCTGTGAACCAAACACATGTAGAAAAGTTTAAAAAAATGAAAGGATTTACAGAGTTTGGTAGAGGTTTTAGTTACAGATTTATTCCTTTAATTATATTCTATTTCAGAGAGCACAATCAATAAAAGTAATTCATAAAGTTGTTTAATAAAAATGTCTTTGGGCGGAAGTCTCGCCTTGATTTCTGAGATGAAAAGTTTACTCTTTATTTCTGCATTTTTAAATAACCAAATTGAAAAAGTAACTTGAAGCAGCCCTGTAAAAATCCTGTCTGTATTGGAGAATGCTGAGGTCATGTCCTGAGTAACGGTTCTGTCTGTTGGCAGGAACAACATGCCGGACCGTCAGAAGCTCAGAACGAAGCTGAGGAAGAGGAGGGGTTCCCGGGCATACGGCTGCCAGTGCAGCTGGTTCTCCACGTCAGAGACAACCGACGTCAGAGACCGACCTCAGCTCAGATGGGTCTGTGGCAAACACCAGGACTGATGTTCACCCATAAATCATGTACAAACATCAACTATTATCCTAGACTACTCAGTCACTTTTAGACACAATGGTTTGGCAGAATTTTCTTTACAAAAACGAAAAATAATGAAATATCTTTTGGAAACTCCAGACTTGTAAACTCAATGTCATGACTGAAACGAAATCAGCTAAGCTGGTTTGCCATTTTAACATCTCAGTTCAGTCTGTTTTTGTTGTTGCTGCTAGCTTTTGCTAGCTCTGGATGCTGGAGCTCATCAGCCACTTATATCCAGTAAAACAAAACAGTCATCTCAGTTTTTTAAAGTAAGCAACAGAACTGCATCATAATGACCATGTATAAACAAAAGAATCAGGCAATCTGTTTTTATTTGTCAACACATTGTGTTCTTTGACAACTCACAGTTTGGTTTTTGTAGAACAATGATTCAGTCATAAGTGATGCCAAAACAGGGAGGAGACGCAGGCATCGTTTGCATCCCACCCGCTGCGTCTGAGTGCTCACTGAATCACTGTGTTGATGTGCATCATTTCATTAGGGGATGACCTATTTCCCAGCATTAGTATTCATCAGCGTGAGCACGTATTGCACACAAGTCAGTGCCGTCTCTGTGGTACGCGTCCTTCATCATCATTTTTATCATCTCATCAGGGAAAATGAGGCTGCAGAAAGTCATCTGAACTCCACAGTTGCAAAGACACTGGGATTGTTGCTCTTCACACTACAAACACAGTTCACATTTAGATAAAATAAAACAAAACAAGGGCAACATTCTCAGTTCTGTCCACTCGAGGCTTTTTGCAAGGAGCTGTACGCTGGGATTAAAAAAAACAACTGGGTTTTTTTTCACACCAGAAGAAAAAAGATGTTCTGTCTTATTTGTTTTGACTCAATGAGCAATTGATGGAGTTAAATAAAACATTTTAATTACATAGTAAGAAATGTCCTCTGTCAAGATTTGGTGTAACCTTAATCATGTTTTATTTGTCTTTTTATGTTTGTAAAGTGGAGCGTAAAATTACAAAAGTTTAAACAACTTAATAAGTGCAGTTCTGTGCTGTCTTTGAGCTGTCACCTCCTGGTAATTTCTGTATGGAGTCCAGTTCTCCCCATGAATGTGTGGGTTTTCTCTAGTTTTTTTCCAGACCCATGCATGTTAATTGGTAACTTTTTAGCACTTTTAACACACTGCCTTCATAGTTTTCAGCTCTTGTCTCCCAATCAGCAATGGAAGCATGATTGTATCCATATACATCTTTGCTCATCCTGTTACCTTCATGTACAAACTTGCAGCAGTCATCTCTCTGTCACATTTACTGTACATTTGGATTGTAAATTTAGTGCGACAGCAATGACTGCATGCTTCAAACCACTGCTGTTTATTTGTCAAAATGTCTGTGTGATTTAACTCATGTTGACATTAATAAAAAGATCTCTGACAGAGGTTCTAGTCTTGTTCACATTCAGTTCTGTCACTTTGGTTTCTGATGGGAAATAAAATGTTCTTATGAAAATAAAATCACTGAAACTCAGGAGTACCTAAAAGGAAAATCTTGTTTTTTATTGGTTTGATTCAAACAGTACAGAATTGTGTACATTTATTTGAATAAAACACGTATTGAAGTCTCTGGTAGTAACAAGTAAAAAAAAATAAAATAAATAACAATACACCCCGGACCAGCAGGGGGCGCTGTCGTCTTTTTTACCAAACACTGGATGAAACGTTAAAGGAAGTTGAACAGAAACCTTCAACCGCCAGATAAAAAAAGATGGTGGGGGAGATGCAGGAGGAAGAGTTGGATGATGTTTTGGATGATTGGTTTGTCGAATCCCTTAAAACGTGAGGAAACATTTACTTTTTGTTTAAGCATCGCGGATTTTATGTTAGCTACGAGCGGCGGAAGCTGTTTATTTAGAAGGAAATGTATAAAGACTTTGACAAAAGAGTTTGTGAAGACATAAACGTGTTAGATTAAAAAGCCACCTTTTATTTAAACGTATGGCTTTACTGTCAGACTTTACTGTGGACATTTTTTTTAAACTTTCTGCTTTTTACAGATATAAAGATCTTCATGTGTTTCAGCTGGAACATCCCACTCAGGTCATTGAGTGGACATCAGGAAAGAGTAAGTTGATTTATTTTAACCAAACAATTGTTCATCATGACCACATAATGTCATCATAATCATCTGTGGTTGGAGTAAAACATGAAGCACTATAGCTGCAAATAAAATGTAATCAGAACATTTATTTGGGTGTTTCACTGCAACATAAAATAAAATAGTCACTGATTTTATTTCTTATGTTTTAAGCCGTCTGTGTTGCTGGCTACAGCTCTTCTAAAAGTGACATTTTGGAACTTCGTTTGCCACTAAAACTTTTTGCTGATGAAAACAAGGTAAAGAAAAAGTGTAATCTATTGTTTATTGTAAAAGTGTTTCTAAACTTGGCTGTGTGATGATGTGTTCAGGGTCTCTGTGCAGAACGGGATTTCAAAGTTGTCCACGGTGGTTTTACAGAAGGTCCAGTTCGCTGTCTGAGACACGTCCCGGGGACGAGGTGAGCTCTGAGAAACCAAACAAGACATTTCAGCTGAGTTACCGGAGCTGAACTTGTTTCATTCTCTCCACGTCAGCTCCTTTAGTTCAAAGCCTCTTTTATAGGATTTACTGTGACAAAGTTAAAACAATTAATTATATCCAAAGAACAAAGTGGTAAAAAAAGAAGAAATGCCTTTTAAAGAGAAGAACAAATGTAAAAAGACATTGCAAGACATTTCTTTTTGAGGTTTTATTAAGTTATTCAACAGTTTGTGTAATAAATACAATATAAAACAACAAAATTGGCACACTTGGACAAAAGAAAACAAGCAGACATTTATGAACATTTATCATTTCTACCACCTTCTTCTAGAATTATTTATTTTTTGTGCCATTTTATGTTGTTCAGCAGTAACAATAATAAACAGCAACAGTGTGGGTTTATTTTCTGAATACAAGTCTTGTTTGATCTGAAGAACCTTTATTTAATACACCGAGGCATCTTCCAGGTTCCTTTATTTAACATCCTGTTGTCACGTCAGGTGTGTTGTGACCAATGACGGGCAGAACGCCGACCTGCAGGTGTGGGATCTCGGAGGAGATGACAGTGGTGAGTTATATGTTTCCAAATGTCCAGCTTGTGATGGAAGGAGACATTTTACATCATATACCACCTTTAAAATACAACGCTGAAGTTATTTTCATGCAAATATTAATTAATCATTTCACTAATGTGTATTTGGTGTAAACGGTGTTTTTTTTTGTTGTTTGGACAAGATCTTATTTTTGTTGTATGTTATGTATATAACGTAAATCCATTTTTTGCCTTAGCATGAATCCAAAACTTGACCAACAACATATTTATACTGTTTCTAATGATAACACTGAGATGTCAGCTCACATTCTGTGTTTATTTAGGTAGGATTTTTGGTCTGTAGCTGCTTAAAATTATATGTTTTTTTTTCTTATGTACTAACAGATGTGATCAGGAGGACAGGAAGTATCAAAGGGAGGAATGTTTCAGAGACGGGCAGCAGGATCGCAACTCGACTTTCAACACCGCCTCAAGTCCTTCACGGAGCTGGAAGCAGCGATGTACAGCTGACTCAGCTGATCTCAGGACAGACTCTTTATAAACTTGGTAAAAGTATTTCATCTGTACAGTTGCTCAAATATCGTAATGTTCAGAGAACTATTTAATCTTTTAGTTTTATATTTTGTGGGTTTTACATTGTGGTTGTTGTATTTTTGGTCCTCTCTTCCAACAGACACCAACTCAGATGAACCTCTGAGTTCCTTACAGTTTGTGAGTGACTCGGTTTTCTTGGCCAGCTGCATTAACGGGAGCATTTACGTCGCCGACACTCGGACTTCCGCTGCTCCTCAGCTTCATCCTCCACCAACATCCTCGGGTGAATCTGTCCTCTGGTGGACGGACACTTCTTTAGCTCCACAGCTGTCCGACTGTAAGGTCGTCAGACTCTCTTCCTTTGGACAGGCCATAGTGTCAGATTTGAGGAATTTTGGAGGAATCGTGTGTCAGGCTCAGCTGGATGTCCAAAC
>JAVKLF010000042.1:3707096-3725734 GCA_034783495.1 Millerichthys robustus
AACATAAAAAAATGCACTAACTAGTGTTAGGCACGTATGGACGGTTTGCTGTAAATCAGTAGTACCCAAACTTTTTCTACCGAGCTCCCCCTTAACCCACCCCACCCCCCACTCTGCTGTAAATAATGCAAAAGATGAGTTGGCCTTTAGTGTATTTAAGCTTTTTGTTTTATTTTTAAAATGTCTGACTCTGTAATAACTTAAGTAAATTCAGTAGTGATGTTTTTTTTTTTGTTACTGCAAAGGTTTGGAAAAAGGTAGGATAGATCAGATTCAGGCTCCTCTTGCTGGCAGGAGCCTGTAAAGTTTTGTGTTTTTGTTTCTGTTCTCGGCTCATCTTTTAGCATCAATCTAACAGGATTTTTTTCTAGTGTTTTTGTTCAATGCCTTGAAATCTGTGGATCACGTGCCTTCCGGGTTAAAATGTAACGACAATGCATCAATGAAGAACTTGAACTTTTTCTCTTTTTTTATTGTTCCAATCAGATGTAATAGGTTAAAAAATGACACGAGAAACGAACTATGCATCACTCAGAAGAAGCTTCGTCACTTTCGCCGACACCGTCTCGCCCAGCCTGAGAACAGCTTTTCTAATGACTCGACAAACTAGATAAAATGATGTAGCAAAGCCTCTTCTCTGTTTTTTTGTTTCTTAAAGTGTGAAGAATATTTTGTGGCATTTGTATTTTTTTTTTTTCACCAAGTGTTAGACATTTTTGTTTTTGTGTAGTTTAATGAAAAAATACAGCACTTTGCCAAAAAGAGGGGGAAAAAAGTGTAGTAATCTTAGAATTAACGTTGTATTTATCAATATAACTGTTCTGCTTGTTTGTATATTGGATGTATAACAAATTAATTCACTCTGTTCTGATGTCAGAAACGACGACAAAAAAATACAAAGTTAATGAAAAAGCTGGGTCATCTGTTTTTGAACTGTAATAGTTATTACATGTGATCTCTTATTAGCTTTTAATAAATGGTTTCATACGCAGATGTATGCTTATTTCTTTGTTGTTGGTCTTTATCAATGGATGAACGCCTAAAACTGAATGTAAACTGATAATGATTATAACTCATCCAGTGAACTAAAACCTGTTGTGGTAGTAAGTCGTTCATTATACGCACTGCAAGCATTAACTGAAATCTGTCCTCAAAACTTTGACTATTGATGTCAACTGTGTTTGTTAGGAAAATATATCATAAACCAAATGACTTGGTTTTAGTGAAACTCTAAGAAAGTAATCTTTGGTTGTGCAGCTAAAACTTATTAACATTTTGTATCAACTCAATTCAAGATGGCTGCCATTCCTAATCAAACAATTAATGTGTAACCAAGTGAATTTTACAGATATTGAGCAAAATATTTGCTGTGGTAGTAGCTGAGGCGTCTACATTCCATGTATACATATCCCATGAGATCAGGCATAACAACATTTAAAAGGATAAAACAAAATGTTTAAAACATTTCTCAGCATAGTTTGTTAGAGAATCTTTGTAGTAAATGTTTCATTTAATTATTACAGTCAAAAATGCTAACAGTTATCCCGTTCATTCATCTCATCTTGGCTAAAAGCAGAAATAAAAGCTCGTCCCAACATCAGTTTGCCGCGCAGCTGTTTGACAGCACCGCCCACGTGCTCACTCTGTTTACATTTTCAAACTGGGCACGCGGTATTCACCGTTCGGCCCTCTCATTGGCTCGACGTCACAGACCCCGCCCGCGGGCGGGATCCGCGAGCGGAAGGAGTTTCGGTATCGTTTTAAAAAATCACGTAAATCTCCGTGGAACAAATGTCCTGACGTGTGCTTTAGAAGTACGGAGATTCCCGAACGTGCGCCGAATCGTTAAAACTCAACCGCGACGTACCGAATCGGTCGTTTGCTTCACAGAACGTCGCAGCGATTCGGTGTCCGTTGGAAACGAATGCGCGCTTTGCTAAACCATGGCGAACAACCCTCCGAACGGTGCCTAACGCTTACGGTGAATCGCCACAAAGAAGAGTGGCGTAAATTAACGCCGTTCGAGCCGCTCCGTGCTGACCGTTTCTACGTTCTTCGGCTCGGATTTGAACATTTAGCGCGTTGACGTTAACCGGGAACGAGCATGCGCAGTGGCGCCCGCAGGCAGATGCGGATATAAGGATTGGCGCCGGCGCCACAGCTGATGCAGTCATTCATTCTTCATTGAAGAGGTAAGATCACCGCACCGCAGCTGACAGCCTTCACTGATAAGGCTGTTTTTTGATAAGTTTTTATCCATACTGGGGTTTTATTCGTGAGTCTGTTTGTTTAAAAAAAAAAAAAACAGCGTTGCTCTGAGCAAGTTCTATATAACAGGAGGGGTATTCTGTTCGGGTAAAGACAGGAACTGTAGACCTTTAGCTTTTAATTCACTTAGTTTGACTAAACTGACTTCTCACAAGCAGATCAATCTGCTGCACTTCTGTCTGGCCTTGTACTTTTATCCTGATTGAGTGTTTTGATGGGAACTACTAGCGCTGTTTATCCAAACATTCAGGTTTAAAATCGTCATATGTTCTTTTCGACCTCTTGCCTAAATCAACCTCGACCGGATTTACACTCGTTTGTGTGTTAATGCTGATCATGACTAGTTTATGTGTGTATTGGGTCGGAGGGTAACTAGTTATGGTTGACCAAGTTAGCAGTAACCGGGCTTAGTTTGCTAATTACAGTAGCTCCCCACCACACTGTAGCTTCGCTGTTGTCTCAGTTTAGCCGACTTTATAGGCGCTCAGCAGGCGCTGAATCGGTTCCTGCTGAGATATGAGGTGTCTGTGAGTATGTTTCATCAGCTGGTACCAGTTTTAAAGTTAATATGGCTCGTGTTCGGGGTCCTGTTTACTGGGTTTCCCTCGCAGAACTTTGGCGCAGACTGAGGTCCTGAGAGGCTGGACTCAAATCCTCCCGCTTTTGGGTTGTGGAAATTGGCGCGCCTTTGAGTTTCAATCCTCAATAAAAGCTCGAAATGAGAAGATTTTAAGCATGAAAACCACACCGAGGATACTTACAGGCGTGTGCCCCGTCGTTCAAGTCTAGAAAATTGAGTTAATATTTCGTATTTTTGAACTTTTTTTGTCTGAAGTCGAGCGAGTTCGTTGCCCCCCTTTTCTCTCGGAGGCAGCAGCTGCCACCATACTAGCTTACAGAACGTCGCTGGTTCGTTTGGACTTTATTTACCACCTTTTAAACACTTTAACTTCTCTGGTATGAGCTGATGAGTTGAATAATATTCACATGTGGTCGTTCAGCCCGGGGTTAGAGAGTATTATTGTTTTCTCGAGTGGCTTTTCGTCCTTGTAATGTTGGTGGCAAGCTAACGCGGCATGTTATCATAACTAGTCACAGTTTATTAATCAGCTTCAGATTAAGGCTGTAGATGAGATAGTTTTAAGGTCTGAAATGATCAGAAATCCTCCATGGCTTCACCAGGACTGACTTATAGAAAGTTGAGCTTTTTGTAACATTATTTTAGTCATTTCTGGCACTTATTTTAGGGCCACATGAGGTTTACTGCATCATCATCATCATCAGTAATTACTATGTAATATCTTGAGAACTCTTAGGTTTTAATATTAGCTCAAGCTCTTGTAAGTTAAGCTAATAAAATCCACTTTATTGTGGTCATTTTTGTGTAATGTTACAATTGTTTGTATATTTATTTACTTTTTTTGTTTTTTTGCAGAGAGCTATAAATAAAATCGGCACCATGTCCAGACGCAGGTAAGCCTGGCTTGATGGCTTTAATGAATTCTTACAGTAAAGAAAAAGTTTTAGTCCACCATAGGACAGTGAATATGTAACATTATGGACATTATTACCACCACCAAAAGGCAAAAGCAGATTATCATATTTTTGTGTTTGTCTGTTTTCATAATGTCTCTTGATCCACTCAATGAATTTTAATCAAACATTTTAGGGAATAATTATTAGATGTGCCTCTAGAACTGATTACCCTGTGGAGACAACCCAATTCAAGATGGCCTCCAAAGCCAGCTGACTTTAGAAAGCATGAACAATTTTTAATTTTAGAGGTGGTGGAAACTCAGTCATTCACAACATAAACTCCACATTCTACTTATTGTTCTACATCTTTGCTTCAAATGTTACAATTTACTGCTAGAGTTAACTTTGTTTTATTTGTTAGCAAAATAGGGTATTTAATATATATTTTAAGATTTTCTGTTGCACCTATCAACAAAATTTGTGAATTGAGTAAATTAATGAATTTCACTTGTGTTCCATCTCTAAACATCTGAAAGCTCCGGTTTATTTTTTCCTAAATGATTTAAGGTTTAATTTTATTTTTATTTCAGTATTCGCATGACGCTTCAAGCGAGAGATTCAAATACACCTGAACCGACAGTCAGACCCCCACTGAAGAAAAGAAAGTCAGAGGTCTGTGTGGCTTTCGTTTTTATATAGTCTAATTTGCTCTTTAGCAGTTTTATAGCTTTGTGTAAACATTGATTTTTAACTCTTCATTATATTCTACAGCCTTCTAAGAAAAAGCTACAACCTGCTGACAAGAAACAAAGCTATGAAATACAGGTAAGTGTTTACAGACGTCCTCAGTTTAAAACGATTGTGTGCAAATTATAAATTTATTATCTGTGGTTTGAGTGGCCCACTCTTCTGCTTATGAAATCGGTGTAATAATATTTTAATATACCTGTAATTAACAGCCAACAACAAACAATCAATCTCAAGTTACATATAAGAGCTTTTGTAGTATTGTGAATAGTCATGCAGTACTCCTTTTTAACACAAGGTGTCAGTGTTTATCCAAATTAGAAATGACACCTTTGTGAAATTACTTTTTTCACATTTATTACTAGGTTCCATGAGTAAGATGTATATAAAATAAGAACAAAGACAATGTCTTTTACACAAAGAAGCGCAGGGAAGACTTTACATTTAACCCCCAATCATTAGCTTTTAAAACGGCAAAAATGTAAAAGACAAATTAAAAGAAAGCTTTCAATATTTTTAGATACTTTTTTATATTGACACAATGTCAATAACTCAAAATATTGTTGTTCATGTCAGATTAGTAACCCGAAATGTTTGTTTTTCTTTTCTGCGAGTCTCCATTCCAAGTTCAGTGTGTTTCTGTTTTTCCAGAAGTGCTGGTCGGAGACGGGTGCAAGTCCATGCATCCTCATTGAAACTCCCCACAAAGAGCTGGAGCCTTCTGACTCATCCAGTTTCAAACAGTACAGGTTCAAGAACCTTTTCATCAAGGCCTCACCGATTCCTTGCCTCAGGTAAGAAAAGACTTTTCACCTCAATCTCAATCTGGATCATTCTCTTTTGTTAGTCAGCTGACACTCCACCCATTAGAACTTGTTTACTTTGAATTCAGCTGCTAAATTTTGTCAAATCTGTTAATCAAGTTTCAGTGTAGGCCTGTTTTTAATCTGTGTCTGCAGTTTGTTTTGTTTTTTATCAACTATTGTCTTAATCACTGGGCTAAAATGACACAAGACGATGCAAGCAAATAAAATGACAAAGCATTTTGGGGCATTTTGAATTTCCACACTCAAGTCAGCAAAAGTTAAAAGTTGGTCTTTGTTTTGCAGCTGGGCAAGTTCAGACGATGTGTGGATAAAAATGCTCAACAAGGAGCTGAAGTATGTTCATGATAAGAGCTACCTGCAGCGGCACCCCAAACTGCAGCCCAAGATGAGGGCCATCTTGTTGGACTGGCTCCTGGAGGTGGGTTATTGAACTGGACTGGAAGTTGCTCTCAAGTTTTATCTGCTTTTTTTGGTTTTGTTTCTGGTTGGGAGTGTTGGTGCCACCATGCTGAATTACTTGCTTCTTTGTGCAGGTGAGTGAGGTGTACAGCCTCCACAGACAAACGGCGTACCTCGCCCAGGACTACTTCGACCGCTTCATGCTGACTCAAGAGGACATCAACAAAGATCACCTGCAGCTCATCGGCATCACGGCGCTCTTCATCGCCTCCAAGATAGAGGTGAGTCTTTTTTATTTTGTACACTTGGCTTTAGACTAAGCAGATTGTGGTTTTTGTCATTACTCATCAGATATGTTTCTTATTGAACTTTATCAGTTCTAATTAGAGTTTGTTTGACCTTTTTTTTTTTTCAGGAAATTTATCCTCCTAAAATCTATGAGTTTGCTTACGTCACTGATGGAGCGTGTGACATGTGGGACATCCAGCGCATAGAGCTGCAGATATTAAAGGTACCCGAACGGTTCTCTTCAGCATCATCCCACACACTGAAACCTGTTTAATGTTCACCATATTTTGTTGACATGTTTTAGTGTTTGGTTTAGCCAAAGTTTGTTCTTGTTATTTGCGCTTTTGTGTTGATGTGACGTTTCACCCTGCAGGCATTAGACTGGAACTTGTGTCCCGAGACGCCGATCTCCTGGTTGAAGTTGTATGCTCAAGTGGAAGCCCAGAAAAATGGAGAGAACTTTCTGGAGCCCCAGTTCTGTCAAGAAACATACATCCAGATTACCCAGGTACCCTGGCAGAATTTAAATATACTGTTCTTTTTCATGTTAAACCTCCAGTATGTTAACATAGTTAAGCAATAATGTTGTAGAGCGTGTAGAAAAGGAACATTTTAGCTGATCTCTCTTTGTTTTCCAGCTGTTAGATTTGTGTATGATGGACATCGGTTCATTGGACTACAGTTACAGTGTTCTCGCAGCTGCTGCTTTTTGCCACTTCTCTACTTTTGACATTGTTCATAAAGTCTCAGGTATGTTTGTCACTTTCAGCATCTGATTTAGTATTTTCCCCTTTTTTTTTAGCTGAGAAAAGTCAATAACCTATTTTTCTTTGACCTTTTTTTGTCAAATTTATTAAGATTATTCCTGTTTATTTTTGCAGGCCTGACTTGGGAGGGTGTGTTTCCTTGTTATCAGTGGATGAGTCCCTTCATGGAGACGCTGCGTTCGGAAGCCAAACCTCAACTCAAGAACTTCTTCAAAGTCAAAACTGACGACAGACACAACATCCAAACACACGTGGCCTATCTGGACCTGTTGGTGAGAGGAAAAATAGAATTCTTTCTTCTTTTAAAAAAAAAAAAAAAATTAATGTCAACTTGGTCTTTAGAGATTAAAAGATCACTGTTTATTTCAGGAATAAATCATATATAAATGTATATATTTTTTTAAATGGGAATTGGACAGATGGACTGCCTATTGACAAAGTTATAACTGGTTAAGAATGGTGCAAAACTTCCACATTGCGATCTTCAAAATGTCCAGTTTGTCTTTCTACAGATGATTTTTTTATATAAGTCTGGTATTTGTGTGTTTTTGTTTTTTCCTGTTACCAGTATTAAACATGAGTTTCTGTCCTGCAGAGAAAAGCCCAGGAGCGTCAGGTTGACGCCCCAGATTGTCAGCGTTCACCTGTTGCAGTGGGATTAGTCCTGACTCCGCCCAGCAGCACAGAGAAATCAGCCAATCCCTAAAGGGATACCAGCAGCATCACATGCTACCTCTCTGTCGCTGAAAAGGGATGCCATTTCTGTAAACAGACCACAAGTTGTTTTTTTTTTTTAAATGTAACATTATTTTTGCAACACTAAGCTCTGACTTCTGTGACAGGATGTGACCAGACCATGAATATTTTCAGTCTGAATTGTGCATTAGAAAATCAGTTTTTGCACCTTCTTTGAGATTTTCAAGTAGCCCAGAGCTCAGATTGCAGCATTTGTTTTGATGTATTTTTTTTTTTTTCTGAAGTATTATTGGTGTGAACCAGCAGCAGCAGTCTCTGCAAAACAAATGTTTAATCTGACTGACCTCTCAGTCCAGAGGTGTAGAAGCTGGTGGTGAAGCCGGCTCATCAGATCGCTTCCTTTTCTACAAGCAAGTACAGGTTTGTGAGGAAGCTGGTCTTTTCAGACCTGGGGAGTATTATCTGGGAATTTCACTGGTGCTGTTCCTAAAACTTGGGCTTGGATGCTCAAAATGGTGCTTCAGGTGATTCTCAGGAATTATTATTTTTTATTAATTCTTTAATGAAAATCCACGGGAAACAAAATCTCAAATGAGTTACAAAGCATTTCATATCCACGACGGAATGATTTTGTTATGACACGCTGGTGTTTTCACGCACCTGATTTGCTTGTAGCCGATTTACCTTTTTTATATTTTTATTTTTAATAATCTTTGCAACTTGATTGCAAATTTTTATTTTTTTGTTACACTCCTGAAAAACTTGACAATTGTGCAAAGTTGTTTTTGCCTCTTCATTTTAAGTGCTTGTATTTATTGCTGAGTCTTATTCTGTAAAAGAAAATGTTCATATGTAAAATCTTTGTGATTGAACTCAGTCTGATCACTCACTGCCAAAGGCAAGCAGCTATTTATGAATAATTTTTTCCTCTGTAACATCTTATTTTTACATTACAGCTTGTGTTAAATGTTGTACATTCACTTGTATTTAGCGCCTTTTTGCTGGAGGAAACAAAAAAAAAAAAAACAAAGGAAGCAAACTGTACATTTACTTAATTTAAGCTGGAGCGAGCCAAAAGGAGGAATTAAAACCAACCTGTGACTGTATGTAAATGTCTGCAGTGAAACAAATAACCACGTGAGCTGTGTGTCGATGTGAACGAATGTATGATTTTGTAAATATAGAAATTCATAAATGTGTAATTTCCTTTTTTTAATTTTGGAATGTTTTAAATAAAATACAAGCGAATCAAATTGTTTTTCTCAAATATGCAGAAAATAGTTTTCTGTTTAGATAAGATTTGTGCTTTGATGTCTGCTCTTTTCAGTCGTGTTTTGTGATTTGCTACATATCCAAGGTTGATTTTTGTACACAATGTTAATCAGTTATAAATGTACATTCAGTGATTACTTTATGCATATTTCAGCAAAAATTCGTCCAAAGGTTCATGATATTGAAAACAGACATCTGCTTTTACCTTTTCCCACTGAATGTAAACTGCAGTTTACTTGTGAAGTAACGAACGTCACCACATGGTGGCAGTGTTGGACCACAGGTATAACTTAGTTTTTCCTGCAAAATATAAATCATCCTGTTACCTGTCTCAAAAATCTACTGAATGCAGAAAAATGGGAAAAAGTTAAACTTTCATTTAAGCAAAGAACAATATGTGTGGGGTGTGTTTCACTCAGAGGACCGAGAGTTCAATTCTTTTGGTCTCATCGGACCAAAACTATCCTCAGATAATCTTCAAAGGACTGATGCTGTTCTTTGAAAGAAGAGTAAATGATAAAAACATTTTGAGCAAAAGCACAAGTCAAACTTTTTTTAAAAATTCAAAGTCACATACAAAAGGATTTATTCATGGCTGCTAGAAAAGGTTTATATGTACATCATATACAGATCACTGCTCAGAACTGAATGACATTGAAAATCTACAGGATGACAAAGAACACATTCAGACTTTAATACAGAGCTTTAAAAGCACAACAAACAGTAAGAGATGTTGCACGTTGTACAGGTTAAAATATACACATCTGCTTCAGATGGGATTATAAAAAGACACCTGTGTTGTTCCATTTGGATGCATAGCTTTGAGCACAGTTCTTCCAGGGCTCACTATGATGTTCTTGTTCAGGCACCAGAAGAGCGAAAAAACATTTAAAAAAAAGAAAACAATTTAAATGAAACACTTATAGTTGAGCTTTAAAATTCTGTCAAACATTCAAGAGATTTCTGGATTAATTTTTTTGTTGGTCTACAGTTACATCTGGGTGAGAACTGTGACATGAAATGAACATCAAATGCTGTTAATAAAAGGCTACATTTTCTATTATGATTGTACTTTTGCTTGTTAAGATCCAGCCTCCCTCTTTATATAAATCTACATTCATCAGGCAGGAGAAATAAAACGACTACGGCTGAGAGAAAACCATCCAAAATGATCACCCGCAAACAAACATTTTAAGACAAAAATTTAGCATCTGGCATCACAGAAAACCAGAGATAAACTGAAGAATCTTTATCTTAAGCAACTTTTAGTTTTCTTCTCCTTTCAGAGGTTAATGTCACATGATCTCTGTAAAGCCACTTGATTGGACAGATGCTAATTAGAATCAACTTTTTCTTTGTATTTTTAATGTACAAGCTTATATATATATATATTTTAGGATCTGAATATAAGCAGATCATTTTCTTTAGCTTTTTGTTTGAAATTTAGAGTGAAAAAAAAAAACAGCACATACTTTAAATGTACAGAAAAGTACAAAAACAAATTGTGTTGTAATTTTTGCTTCACAACTATTTTCGCATCTGCACGATTAATATCACACGTCGCCCATAAACACAGGCAGATGATTATCTTTTTGTCTACATCTGTTTCTGTCTATGAACAAAGTATCTCATGAACTGACCGACCAATTTAAACAAAACTTGCAAAACAGATTCATTGTGTGTTTACCTACGACTGATTAACTTTTAGAGTTAAACTTATTCAAAGTGGTGACAACTCAGTCAATTTACAGATATTAAGCTAAACCTGGATGTGGTTTGATGCAACAACGACACATTGCTTAACCGTTGTTGAGGTTTGAGTAAAACGACTCCACCTCTGTAGTTTCCCAACACAACATGAGCTTAATGTCAAGTTGAGGCATGACAGGCAGTGGGCGGGCGACATGCATTCCTTCAAAGAATGCTACACCTTTAATTGAATTGTGTTCCCTTTAAAGTTTTATTTGTGGCATCCCCTTTTCTCACATTTTTGTTTTCGATCAGTTGCACATCTCAAACCTAAATGCACCTTATCCTTTTTATAAATATAAAACTAGGAATGTCACGGGTCATCTTTTATAAGCCGTCAGTGATGAACAAAGTCAGTATTTTTTTTAAACCTAATTCACAAAGTAGTGCCAACCAGCATCTTAACAAAACACGATCAACAGCAACTGGAGAGGATCTTCTGAAAGGGTTTTAGGGAGTAGAAAAATATACGCATCTATTCTTTTCACATACCAACAAAGCTGATTTTATAAGGTAGAAACACTGAGTTCCACCCATGAACTCACCTGAATCATTGTTTTAGTGCAATAACAGGATAGAAAAGCGAATTAAAAGCTGGTTATTGAGTGTTTTGAGATTCTAGAAATTCGTCAAGTTCTAAACTGAACAGATATCTTGTAAGAAATATCTATTTAGTTAAATAAACTGCTGAATAAAATGTTGTCCATGATGACTGATGGATTGAAGGATTTTTATTTTCTGAAACATATTTTCTTTTGAGTCGTGAAAAAAGGGTCAAAATTAAACTTGTCTGGGTGGAGAAATAAAAACTAAAAAGCTCCATTGGCGTCCTCTTTAAGGAGAACTGTGAGTTCTCTTCAAGGCCTTAATGTTGTTTGAGTTTTCAAGTGTACCAGAATAATTCTTCCACACTGATGCTCCACTCACCCTGAATGCTTTCACATCATTTGATGGTAATATTTCCTCAGAAAAACATCATTTTTTGACCCTGAAAGTTCCATTTTTGCAAAGGCAAAGCACAACAACTCACAAAACTGCCTAAAATTGAATAACTTAAGCACAAAGATGGGCTTTTAAAGGTAAAAAAAATAAGCAAAAAGAAGAAGAAATTATGTTGGGTGACATATTTCTGTGTAAAGATGGGAAATTAACCGATAACAAGTTTTCTTTGTGCTTTTTCTCCACTTTAAGCTTCTGAAACCCAAGCTCTGTTCTTCATATAAAACAACAACAAAAAAAACCTCAACCATGTCTCTGATTCACTGACCGTCCCACTGGAGAGGAGCTGCTGTTTTCACACACACATTTTTAAAAAATTGGATCATTTTTTGTACTTTACAGCAGAATTTGCAATCAAAACTGCTGCAAACTGCTACAGAGTAAATAAAATGAATCAGATCACTGCATAATTTTCCCAAAACATAATAATAAATATTGATTCAAATCAGAATGCACAGAAAACACTTTTTTTCTTGCACTCCTTATTTGTTATCAGGTGTGAATGAAACACTGATCTCCCTTCTGTTCACATAAACCTATGATTGTGCAGTTGGGGATGGGGTGGGGGGGTCTGTGTGGCTCCCCCTAGTGGTGCTGAGGCAGCGGGTCATGGCTGTGGCTCCTCTGTATGTAAGCTATAGCCTCTCGGTACGTTAGGGCCAGCTGGGGTCGGTCATACATCTCACTCAGAGCCTGAAACTTCGGGCCCCACCGAGACAGTCTGTCGTGAGCAAAATGTCCCTCCTCATTTTCCTCCTCCTCATCCTCCTTGCTTGTGCTCATTTTTCTACAGGACACCGCTGACCCCAGGGAGCTCAGGCTTCCTGCTGAGGACCCAGAACCTTCGACGCACCAGACGTGGTAGGCGTCCGGCGGGAAAGCGTCGCTGTCGTTGTCTGCCTCCCAAACGATGCGCGCCACGTAGCTTTTAAAGTCTACACGGGAGCCCGACCCAGACGGGGCGTCCACACAACTCCCTGCGTCGCTCGTCTCCACGTCCCTGCCTGTGTGAGACGCGAAGTTGGAGTAGGTGACGTCGCCGATGACGCTAGCACCGACTGCGTGCTGCTGCTGGTGTTGGGGGTGGTGGTGTGGGATGCTGAGGTAGGGAGCGCCTGAGCTGCAGGAGGAACTGGATGGATGGACCTCCTCCTGGGAGCCCGGTGAGGACTTGATGAGCGGGGCCGTGGTGCAGGAGGAGGACTGGGACAAACTGGAGCACAAGGGACGCTTCAGCTCTGTGATGTCATAACCATTCTGAAGGGATGGAAGAAACAAGGAATGCATTCACTCAATAAACAAAATAGTATGTTTTTGATCCTTTTAGCTGGTGTTCTTTTAGCTTGAATAACTCAGTTTCAGCTCTTTAGCAAATTTTAAAGTCTGTCTATAAAGTCATCAAGCGTCCATTCTTTCATAAGAACCTACAGAAGACCTGCGTGTGAAATTGACAAACTGAACAGCAAAGATGTCAAGAAGCTAAAGCTGGGTGATGTGAAGATTAGCTGAAGCACCAAAGAAACTCTGAATGTTCCTGTTGTCGTACAGCATTGTTCTTTGGTCAGATTCTCCAACAAAGTTCAGGTCACTTGCTCCAAATATTAGCTGTGTGCACGTGTCTGTTTGTGTACCTGATCCTGCTCTCCTCCTCCCTCCTCGTTGTAGTTGAGGATGTTTTCTCGGATGTCCTCCCAGCTCTCGTGTTCAGCAGGAATGTGATAAACTCCTCGTTTCCTGAACTTGTTTCTGCTGCCTTTCTGGTTCCAAACTGTCACTGCCACCAGCACAACTACACACAAACAGCCAGACAATAATGCGACGTGTCTTATCACTTTGTGCTTCTACAGCTGTTCTCTGTAATATATTCATTAAGAAGCAGATGAATAACGATAAAATGCTGAAAAACAAAGAAATATCAATTCCTCCAGTTATAGCACTATTTGCTTTTGATCTAATAGGAAAAACCATGAAACTTGACTGCTTGTTGTTTTTCGTTTGTTTGTTGGTTTTAGATCTGATTGACCAAATTGTTAAGTACATTAAGTGCATTTTGTGTCGTTCATCTGAGAGTGACAGAAAAGTTCAGTTTGGTTTCCTGAACTTGACATAATTATTGAATTTCCTCAGTCTTACCAATAAAAACAAGCAGACACATGCTGATGGCCAGAATGGAGCTGGGACTGAGAGCGGCTAGCCGTTGACCTTTGACCTGTCCGAGCTCGCAGCGCTGACCCCTGAAACCCTCCTGACATCGACACTGGTAACTGTCAGGAGACAGTGGCTGGCATATGCCGCCGTTACGGCAAGAGGAAAGCCCACAGGGTGACGGAACGCAACGCTGCTGACCGGAGTCGTCCGTCACCGTCACCTGAGCACCAGGACACCTGGGACGGTAGATAAGATGAGTCAACGGCATGATAGGAATTCTTTAGAAGTAGTCTTGAATCAGTGTGAATCAAACGGATGTGGTTTGCGTTCGTGCATCCTTTGCCTGCACTGGTGTTTCCTCCACAGGTCGATGCAGCGCAGCGGGCTGCGGCACGGCTGGCTGCTGCAGGCGTCGCTGGTGCAGCCGGAGGTGACGCCTCGCCTCTCTAAAACCATCACCGAGTCCCGACTCTGACCGTCCAGAGGAAGAACGTGACCGTTAAAACGAACGTCCCGCAGACAGCCTGCATGAGAACAAATCATGATTTTATTTTTTTATGTGAAAGCTGAGTCAGCATTCCTACATCATGATCACAAATCGTACATCAAAACATTGAGCTTTTAAAATAAAAATAAAAAAAAAGTCATTAAAAACACATTGCATCAGCATAATAAAATACTACATTTTTGTCTTAAGTTACTTTTACCGTTTTTAGTCTTAAAATGTAGAACTTTAGAGACAGCTTTGCTCAGATTAAAATATTCTTGAAAACCAAAAACCTTTGGCAGAAGGACCCATAAGAGGTCTAGATCTTACCCAGAAAGTCAGCCTTGTCTCCAGCATTTGGTCTATTTCCAACCATCAGGCTCGCAGGATGAACCACTATCTCCCTGTTGCTCCCCAGTCGAGCCTGTACCTCCCGGGAGCCCCCACCTTGCTCTAGTCGCAGGGTGAATGTGTTGTCATGGCGACTGAGGCTGACCAGGACCCACTGTCCAACATCCACCCGGTGACCATGGAGCTTGAGAGAATGAGGACCGTCACCCAGGTTGGCTTGTACCGAGACATGTCCCTCAGAGATCTGTCAAAAAAAAAAAAAAGACCACTTAGATCTTCATTTGGAACTTTTAAAAACGAACTGCCTGAGAGGTCGAGAGTCAGTGAAGGTTGTCCTAGATGTGGACTGACCTCCAGGATGATGTACTCGTTGGCATCCCGAGACGCCACAGAGAGCAGGGTTCCTGATGTGGCCCTGGTTCGGAGGAGCAGCTGGATGTTGGTGCGTCGGGAGCTGCCGCCTCCTCGGAGATGAAAGCGCATCCCGCTGTTTGAGTCGAAGGAGGATTCTGGGACAGCTTAAAGATGAGGAGGAGATAAAAGTTCAAATCTACGTCTTCTTCTTTGAAGAGGAAAGTTTGAAGATTTGCCGTCTCTCACCTTTGTCACATTTGTGTCCAGTGTACCCTGGGTGACACTCGCAGCTGAAGGAGCCCCAGTCGGCGAGACAGGAGGCATGAACGCCACAAGAAGGACCAGCCGCTGTCACACACACTCCGTCTGTTAGCCTGCAGCCTGGCGCACTGTCGACGCTCTCACCTGGAGACGCTAGATCGTACACCTGAGGGACAAACGGAGGGGAAACATAAAAAAAAAAACATTTTATTTCCTAATAAAACTAAAGGACAAAACCGTCAACTGTAATATCTGTCCACTTCCTTCACATTCCATAAACGAGACCAATTCTGCTTCCAGTGTTTTAGGCTGTGTTCACTGTCAGCATGAGATTGGAGGTTTTTTTTGTTTGTTTGTTTTAATTCTGCTGTGTTCATCCCTTGAGTCCGAAATGCAATAAGACTTGATTCGACATGCACTAAATTTCAACACAAGCCCATTGTTTCAGTTGGCAGGCGTGCTATAGATGCATCCTGTGGCGTGTCAATCATTTTACCACATAAACGTGTGTTAGAGTCTTTGGGGAAAAAAGAGCTTTGATTACACAGCAAAGATGCTCGCGTAAGGCAGGGGACAGTCTTTCCATCTCATTTTGTCTTTGTTTTTAACCTGATTTTAGCTCTGTGAAATATAGGCTTGTGAAACAATGTCAGTAATTTCACAGCGGTTTTTTTTCTTTGCAAAACTGAGACTGTTCTGAAATTTGAAAGGTTTATGGCGCCAGATTTTTTTTTTTTCAGAATTAGCCCAAAATAGAGGTGATTAGAGTACTACAGTTAGTTTCAGCACACTGTCCTCAAAATGTCAGTTTTAAAAAGGTACTAATGCCTCCTTTCATGCCATCTGCTTCTGCATGTGGTATGTGTTCAGAATGACTCTTAGTTACTACCACACCAAATTTGAGCTCAGTATCTGTAAGAATAACACACAAATGTTTGTCTTTGCTAAAGTTAAAATATCTTAATTTGGATTAAAACGTTATTCAGATGTAGATGAACATCCATTACCTTCTGAAAGTTTCAGTGAAATTCTTCTAGTGGGTCATGAAATCTTTTGCCAGCAGACAAACAAAGCCATGCACAGAGGCAATTACACGATCACCAGCCTTTTAATACCAGCGGGCAACAACGATCTGTTCATTTATAGAGGGTTTTAGTATCTGCATACAACCCAGAGAGTCCTCACTGAAAATAAAAAAGGACCTTGGATCGGTTTTATCAACTGACATGTCCAATTAAATTTTAATCAGACAAAATGGCTGCTTTGAATCACGTCTATGAGAATACTCGTTCATTTATCATCTGTGACCTTTAATTAAAGACATCTAATTTTGCTCGCTGGATGGATTCTGGGCACCCTCTGACTCTCTGTGAATTAGACAAGGTGAAGTAATATCTAAAGGGAATAAATCAAACAATTGATCATAGTTAGCTTAGTGTTCCTCTGCATGTACAAAAGCTTTCTGTTGAGTTTTATTACAGTTCATTTATTCATTATTTTACATATTATAGATGTAAGGCTTTTCTTTTTAACAATAACACTCAACACATTTTATAGCAAAACTAAATATGGTCATTTTTGTAGTTTATGTTTTGATGGTTTTGCTGTAGCTGGTTAGTTTTGCAGGTACATGTCAAAAATACATAAATGTAAATGTTTATATAAATAATTATAGTGATTATACAATAATTTTTGTATCCGTCCAGTTGATTTAAAAGCCACCTTTAGTTGCTTCTTGCAAAGTAAATATGACAAAACGGAACTAAAGAGGGAACTAAAGCCCTCTTTAGTTCCCTTTTGTCATATTTACTTTGCAAGAAGAAACTTAAAGTAGTTGTATTATGAATATCACTGTTTCTCTGCTGATTTGAGGTTCGATTACATTTACTCCAAAAAGAAGAACAAGATATTCTTATTTTAAAAAGTAACCTCAGGAGACGAGGAGTGTGGGTAAAATAGCACATTGCTTGCAGTGTTGTGCCAATGCTAAGATAATAAACCTCCACATTTATTCATCTTAGTGCTGTCTTGAGTCTTTCCTGGGGAATACTTTGAGATCTTGGGGAATTTGTTGAGGTTTTTAACTCAGCAGCAGAGAAACCACAGCATCTTGCTACGTTTCTGCAGAAGGAGGAGGAAGAGTAAACTTCATTAATTTTACATCTTGGACTGTAAGGTTGTTATATTGGCCTTGGCCGACGAGCCAAACTCAGACCACCGTGTGTCCAACCATCACCCCCTTGCTACACGGGTGCACACACATTAATGATCCACACCAAGAAAAAACTACACACCAAGGAGTGAGAGAGGAGGGAACTATTAGAGAATTATTTAGAGCAGGTTTGTTCAACATAAACACATTTACGTCCACAAATAATAAACTCTAAAGCACAGATAATCAAACACAGAGAGAGAACAGCGTTACCTGACTGTCAACTACAAGGTTACGGATGCATCCGGCGAAACTTCGGTAACGTCTGTAAGGCGTCAGCTCCTTTACTCCTCCCAGCTGGAGGGGCTGGAACACGTTTAAATACCTGAGAGGGGAAAGCGGGACGTAGGTAGGAAGAAAAAGAAAGGTGGATGATTAAAGAAAGATGAAAAATGTGGATCATTTTCTGTATGAGCTGAACATTTTGATATTTGAATGGCAAAAACATACAGAAAATTAAAAAGAGTCGTGTGAACGCTGAACAAACATCCACACGACAAGGTTCAGGATTTAACTTTAATTTTACCGTGAATGTACGCAGTGACTAACCTCTGGTTTCCAGGTGTCTCGCCTGCTGTTCTGCAGCCGGATTCATCCATGTCTCGGACCTCCGCTCCAACACCTTCCGGCTCGTTCACTGCCACCCCTCCGCACTGGTCCAGTACCAGCTGGACAACCTAAACACAAACAGAAATAATTAGTCATAATGAAATATTATTAAACATATATATGTACTTTTTACTACCTACTATCTAATACTATCTAATTTTACAATTAAATGTTAGTATTTTTACCCACTATGCTTTCTTATGGCAGTCAGCATTCCATAAAATAAATAAACGCAAATAAATTCCTAAAGTCTGTGAAAGTTAATACCTTTTTAGTTTAAAGGCATTTTTAAATAATAAAATGATGCTAAAACTAGTAGCAGTCAAACCCGTTTGTCCATCTCATAATTTTATGCTGTTTTAATAACCATAAATCACTAATTTGTTGCTCTGTTCTACCTTTCCATCACTGATTATGTCAAGTCGATGCCAGCGCCGGTCGTTGATGGAGGTTTTAGGTGTGAGCTGAAGGGTCAGCGTTCCTGAACCATGGTTTATACTCAGAACTGGAACTCCGTTCCTTAACTCTGAATGAGGAAAAAGGATTAAGAAAGAAGGAATTTAACTAGAGACAGAGTTAGTTTGTTTTCTTGCATCTGCCATGACAACAGTTTTCTGTATCGCTGCCTAAACTGCAAAGTGGCAAAATCCCATTTATCAATGAGTGTGAATCTTTTTACGTCTTTTCACCTGCTGTTCCTACCAGATTGGGTCCACGTGTGTGTGTGT
>JAVKLF010000042.1:3725834-3737870 GCA_034783495.1 Millerichthys robustus
TATATATATATATATTACAAAAAACAGAAGCACTACTGAATAAGCTGAACTTTATGAAAGGCTAAAATAGAACACAGCATGCAGAAGTGCTTAGAATAAATTTTTTTTTAAAAAGCGTAAATAAAATACAAACAAACAAACAAGACAACCATTTTGTGAATGAATTAGAACAGTTGTAAGTGTAGGCTATATGATTGTTTTTGGGTATCGGTGAGCCACAGACAATTTTGTTTTTATGTAAAAAAGACAATAAAGGAATCCTAAACCTCAAATATATTTCATCGATCACATTTTATTGACATTTTACGTTTTAAACTGACCTACGGCGATGAAGTCCTCCTGCTCCCCAGAGTGGGCGAGGCCCAGCGGCCCGTTGTAGAGGAGCAGCCCGTTGGCCGACTCAGCCAGGAACTCGATGGAGATGTGGCTCTGGAAGCAGGGCTTGAGAGGCGGGAACCAGGCGTAACCCTGACCACCGAAGCTGTGTTTGGTCTGCTGGCACTCAGGGCCGTCAAACAGGGGAGGACACTTACATCTGAGGGACAAGCAGAGCTCATTTTATCCACTAAGACAAGATTTTTAGCTCTGAGTCCGATTGTCTGGTAGGTCCAATGAAGAGCTTCCTGCTCCAAAGTGACCATTTCAATTCAATTCCTGTGACTGTTCACTAAATGTTAGACAACCATACGTATAAGTTATATGTACACATTTTTAAAACAAATATTTTATTGACAAAGTTCTATAAATATTATTGACTGGTTAATCTAAACAGAAGAAATGGCAACTTTTCTCAGAATAAAAAAAAAGAAAAGAAGAGAGAAAAGCAGCCCTTGAGATTTTGCAGCTGAAGTATTTCATCTCGTATCCAAACAAATGAAGCTGTGTGACAATTCAAAGTCAACTTCTGCCTGAGCAGCTGAAACTGAGGCGTCAAAGATTTATCACTGCAGATGGAATCCACAGAGTCAAACATTAAATCTTTCAAATGTTTGACAGGTTTCACTTGAGTTATTCAGTCAACAAATGGGGGAAATTTCTGCAAACTTCAAATAGTGACTAGAACAAGTTTGGGACAAAGTTAGATGCCAAGGACAGGCACAATTCAAATTTTTAGGAGGAAAGGATTTTATATATAAAAACAAACTGTTCTGCTTCAGAGAGGAGAATGATGAAGACGGCACACACGCTTAACAAGCCAGATAATCCACTCAAAGCTCAAAAACAAACAAACAAAAACACACACAAAAGGAAGACAGACTTGATAAACTCATAATTAAGCTAATCGTGAATAGAGGTTGCCTGACTGCAGATAATTAGGTCCATTTTGAGGAAACCTTCAATAAACTGTAGCCCAGGTATGATTCTGGACTGATTGCCAAAGAACTCCAAAGCTATATTTATTTATTTATTTTTCAGTAAATAGTGCCTATGAAAAAAAAGCAGTTACGTTTTTGGGATAAAACCAATTAAACAAATTGCCTTCATTTCATTTGCCTTTAATTTCTAAAAGTTGACTATTAAAACCCTCTAATCATGATCGCATTTTATTGCCGCAACGTAAAACGTAAAGCGTGAACGTGAATTGTTCTTTGATATCTGTTTGGACCTACCTGTATCCCAGAGGTCCGTCCTGGCAGGTGCCTCCGTTGAGGCAGGGGTTGAAGGGATGAGCAGAGCAGGGCAGGCGGATTGCTTCTCGCCCCTTGCAGCCACATTGTGCCGTGGAGGAGGCAGACAGCGACACCAGCGAGACGTTACCAGAGCTGAGAGCCACGGGGACTTGGCTGAACGAAATCTCGTTGCTGCAGCCGCCAGACTGACTGCAGTCGGTGAAAGGACAGTCATCAACTCCCACCTGGGAGATGGACACACCCAACATGGCCTCCAGCTGCACGGCGTGAAAGGAATTCGACAAAGACTCAGATAAATGAACCGAACATCTTCTTTTAAACAAAATTCTCTGGATATGAGAAACCAAACAAGGCAGCAATAAACTGAATTCATGAAGTGTGAATAAAAACAGGAAACAACAATGTGAATTCAGAATGGACATCCAGATCAAGTTACCTAAAGCTGATACTGAGAATAGAATAAAATGTTAATAAATAAAAAGTATATGATTTACAAATTTGAATAAATTGTGTCAAAAATTTATTATTGTTGTTTTAAACCTGTTCTAAAGTTTTCAGAAAATAACAGTGTCTGTCTTTGATCCCCTCCCCAAATGCATCAATGATTCATGAATTTGCTGTTTCCTGCTCTGGTATTCATGCACTTTGTTGTTTTTCTTTTGTTATTTCATTTTTCACTGTCAGGCACTCTCAGTAAGTAAAATCGCCAATTTTCCCACTTGTCTCTGCACTTATCGTTGGGTAATTACTAAGTAACTAATTTAGTTACCAACTTAAACATATTTCTGAAAAAAAAAACCTTTTTCCATCTCTTGTTATGCACTTGCATTAACATTTTAAGAAACGCTGTGTGCAAGCAAAAATATGAAAAATAACAATTTTTTGGAGGGTTTTGAGACTTCAGGCGTCTAAATTGTTTTATTCAAAGCTGAAACATTGTTCTAGGTATTTCCAAAGTGAAGAAGGTGAAACAAAAGAAGGTAAACTCTTCACCTTGTCCTTATTTGCCGCTACGTAGCCGTGCAGTTTCTCTGCCTTGTAGTACGGTGAGCCGTGCGCAGCAAACCAAACATTTAGTGCTTTACCGATCTGCTGGCCAGCCTTGCCAACAGAGAAAATTTGAACATTCTCTGGCAAAATCTGCAGGACTTCAGCCAACGCCTGACCCAGACGGGCGAAACAGCTCTCCTCACCAACACGACCACTCCTGAAAAACTCCTCTACTGTCAGGTCTGAAAGAGCAAAAGAAATAAAGACAACAGACTGACTTTCTTGCACAGTTTGAAAATAAAAAAACCCCAAAAGAATAAAATGTGGTCATACATAAAGAAAAAAATAAGTTAAAACACCAAGACTTGAAAAAGAATCTCTAAAACAAAAAGTTAGAAAATTATTTTTTATGATTTTCTATTCGATAGTTACACCATCTGACCATGAATTACGAGTTTGTAGCAATCTGTTATTTGCAACAGTCTGCCTCATTGACTGCAAATGTGCATCTTACTTGACGAGACGATGACACACAGTTTTTCTGTAGAGACAGGTAAAAAACAAAAAAACAACAAAACAACGAGTCAACAACGTCAGTTGGAGACTCACTTGTCAGGCGAATGGAAGCAGCTCGCTGCAGGGCGTCCTGGTGCAGCTCTGTGACGTCCACCTGAGTGGTAGAGGTGACATCGGGCCAGGTGTGATCTGATACCTGCACCTGCAGCTGATACAAGCCTGGAGGAGTTCCTTCCCTGATACTGAGCTGACCCGAACTCTGGTTCAAACTAAAAAATCTAACAGAAAGTCAGAGAGCTTACATCAGTACGTTTTTCTTTATGGCTCAAAGTTGTGTAAAAGTAACAGCTCGGTGTGTCCTCTGAGAAGTTCTAACAGACAAACTAACGCTGAGGATCATGTGTTGCAGTTCTTGATCTGGAAACATTCACTAATTTATTTTCTGCAGCTTTGCAGAGAGGTTTCCTCGAGCTGGTCCAGTATCTGTGCCAAAGGGTTGTGTAGCAGTTTAACCTCTTCACACAGTGAGAGCTCAGACTAATTACCCGTTACAGAGCTGAGGCCAAAGAAAGTGAAGGAAAAAAAGAAGAATCTAATTTGCTTTAAATCTTCTGCTGCCCAAAGGCAATGACAGAGCGATAATGTTTCTGCCTGAGTTGTTTTTTTTTTGTTGGTTGCCAAAATATCTCTAGAACAACTAGATGATATTTAATGAAACTTTGGTAACGTAATGATTGGGTTTCACATCAGCAACTGATTAACTTTGGAACCCAGTGTAATTCAAGATGGCTGCCACAGCGAATCCGTACAAACCAACACAAAAAGGGCCATACATCACCCAATTTAAGAGATATTGAGCTAAAACTTGATGTGGTAGTAGCTGGGAGTCATTTGCAACACATACTGTGAGCATGACATCAAAGCAATATCTTTCAAGACTGTTTGTTATTTTAAAGTTTGACATAAATGACCATAAAAATTTAACATAATGTAACTCTGGCATGAAAGGAAATGGGCGATATGCATTCCTTCAAGGAATTCTAGACCTTTAACCGTCCTGAAAACCTGTGGGTCATTTTAATCCAAGGGCGGCAGAAGGATTAAATCTCAAGTTAAACTCATACTTTAAAAGGCAGAAAACCTTTCGGCTGATAGCTGTATTTGTACGTGTCACAGTGTTTGAGTTGTTGCCCTGTGTAGACATGTGATCATCGGCCAACCAATGTTTCTTCATCTGAACACTTTTTCCTTTTATTTGGATTTTTGCTCGGAACTGATCTTTTCCAAATGTAAATAACTTTCAGCGTAAACCTGATCCGTTCTGTGAACAAATTGCTGTCTGTTGGATGCAGAGATGACGGGAGGTGCTTCAGAAGGATCCATGGTAATTTTCTTGCCAGTGGTTGCTTTGTTCTCAGATGATTCTTGTTGCCTCTTATTGTCCCTCCTTGTCGGTATCTCGTTAGAAGAAAAGGTGGCGGAGCGCGTAATCAGGCTCTTCTTTCAGTGCGTCTGCATGAAGCCTTGCCTCATCAAACAAAATGAGTGCGCCCTTGCTGCGCTTCACTGGGAATTTTCAATACTGCTGGTTATGAAGTATTAATAGCACTGTTCCTGACAAGTCAGATCCCCCTTTTCTCTCTCTCCTTCCTGTTCTGTATCCTTTTTATTCTTTTTCCACATTTTTTGTTTTCATCTTTCAAAGTGCCTGTTTCTATGGCCTGATTTTACTGTCCCTATTCTTTCCTCGTCACCTTTGTGCCGTCTACCCCTCCGTATAGTCAAAACATCAGCTGCTGAACTGTTTTAATTTCTCACTTTTTCATTGTGTTGCCAGTGAGGAAACACTTTACAAGGATTTTTTGCTCGCTACTTTCAGCATGTCCCAAAACTGCTTTTCATCTGCCAGTCTGTAAACTATTTCATTCAACCCTCATAGTATTTTCTACAGAGGGCAGAATTAACACACGCACACAAAATGAGATGAGTTGCATTTCACCTATTTTTTTTTTTAAAGCAGAGCTTTAGGCTAAGCTAAGCTCATACAAAAAATACATGTAATATCGCAAAATGTCATGCTCAGACATTTAGAGCAATATCTGTAAAACTGACTAAATCATAGCTATTTTTTTAAACCCATCCACTGGTCCATGAAATGATCAACAGGGTTGTGTCTAATTAATTACTGGCAGAATTTAAAAAAAAAAAGAAAGAAAAAAATCTTGTGCAGTGTGTTACTACCCTGAATATGTATTGGGGATCAGTTTTAGATACCTCCACATCTAAACTTTGGGTCAAGATCTGCAAAATGTCTTGAGTTACAGTCTTTTTAATGCTTTTTATAGTTGACTGTAGCAGCTATTTTAAATTAGATTGACTCTATATGTTAGTTAGTTGAAGAAGTGCATTTATTGATGAATTCCTGCAAGTTACAATAAAATGTATTTTGTGGTTTATAAGATATTTTGGCAACACACACAGAGAATATGGCAGAAACTTTATCCTCCTTTTTCCTTTGTATGTAATAACAATACCTGAAAGTGGGGTTATATAAAATAACAGGTAAGTTGAGGTGGCTTTGTCTTCCTTAACACTTTTTTTGTTGTATTCATAACCTCAACTATGACTTGTCTATGTCCATTTCTGCTTTCGCCACTATCACTCTTCTGCAGGTCACCTTTCATCCTCTTCAAAGTTTCACCAGATAAGATCAAAGTACCTGGATGATTTGCCTTCGAACCGGTACTCTTTCTCACTCCAGTCATCAAGGTCAGGGGATTGAATTTGTCCGAGGACGGTCGTCGGGAGAATACCTGTCAGAAAACAGAAAGTAAAAGACACACCAAGTCAAAAATGCATTTGCTTGAAATAATTAGTTTTGAGCACAAAGGGATCCTTGTAGTACAGCATAAATATTAGGAGCAAAATGTAGAATATAGGAGCTTCTTTAAAAAGACAAAACCAGCAAAGCATAGCATCTTTTTGGTTTGAGCTTAAAGGCACATCAGGAACATGTGCATACAGAACACTTTACACCAGATTCACTCTATCTCTCTAACTCTATGTTGTAATCACTTTAGCCATGAAATAAGCTGCCTTTTAAAAACGCACCCTGTTTACGTGCCCGTCAAAATCTGGGACATAAGCTGGAGTTAATTGTTTGCTTCATGATATATTTTCTAGGGACGGGGTGGATTTGTATTAGCAGGTTAATGTACTTTCATGTGGAAAGGCCCCAGAGACAGAATTCACCAAAAAACTGTAGTTTTTCTAGCAATTTATAGCAGGCTGACAGATGGTATGAAATACTAAATAAGTGATGTGGCTGCAGAGGATGGCTGTGAGTAGTCGAGTGTGACGAGTACAGTCCTAACAACACAAGCACAGAGCGCTCAGGAGGTCGTGGGCGGAACATTAGCTAACCTGCACATTAGAGGAGCCAGTCTGTGACCTGAAAGATGCCAGTCTGTCGACCAACTGGGACAATCAATTATGAGTGTATGACAAGAGTTTTCTTCTTCAACAACTACCATAAGGGTGCCCTTAAGCGAAGAAAGACCATAACCACTGCGCTGCAGCAAAAAGTTAGAGTCTTTAAGGTATAAAATCTGCAAGTAGCAAAAAATACACAAAAGCTTTTTGTTCATGTACATCAAGACCTTTGTTTTAGAGAGATCATAATACAATAAAACTGTACCCTTTTTATTTAAAATGTTCTGTTTGTTTCACTCAAATAGACCATTTTTTCCCACTTATGTTACTTGTAGGGGAAGCACATTAATACCAAAATAAAAAACATAAAAATAAAAATCTGTTACTCCTTGGTAAGTCGATTATTCTAAATTAAGAATATATCTGAAGATGTAGATTCTTGTTCCATGTCAAAACTAGTATTTTGGACAAAAACTTCAAACCCTTTAAAAGAAAATAGCACAGCAGCAAGTTAAATTGAACATGATTATTAAATGTAGAATGGTAAAGTTCTTTCCTCTCTTTATTAAATCATTATCAGTAAACATGAAAACATACCTTCATAGCGGTAGACAATGAAGTGTGTGTGTCCAGGTAAGTGTGGATGGTCATTCCTATCACCAATGACAACTGTGAGGGTATTGGTTGAACTCATTGGAGGAGAGCCACCGTCAATCATGAGAATCGGAAGGCGGTACTCCTTTTGCCGCTCTCGATCAAAAGTACGGAGGGTGGTGATGGCTGCACTTCCATTCCGAAAGTCGGTCAAATTGAAGTTGATGGCATCTGAAGTAAGCATAAGAAGCTGAATGGAGAACGGGCCACCGTTTGTAGAGGTGTCACGGTCGGTGGCATGAAGGAGCAGGGAGGTTTCGTTCATCCGTACCACCTGCGGTGCTGCAGTGTTCTCCCAAACAACAGGCTTATAGGGAACCTCAAACTCAGGCCCGTTGTCATTAACATCAAGTACGGTCACCATAACAATGGCAGTGCCAGTCAGTGGTGGAATACCAGCATCAGTTGCGAGGACCATGATCCTGTGCTGGGATATTTTCTCTCTGTCCAGAGAATGGGCCACAATCACCCAACCTGACTGGTCCACCAGAAACTGATTATAGGGATCTGACTCCTTAAAAATGCTGTAAGAAAAGTATCCATTTTGGCCTGAGTCCAGATCAGTTGCTGTGACCTGAGTGACAATTGTCCCAACAGGAACGTCTTCTGACATGGCAGTTGACTCATAGAACTGAGGGAAGAAGACAGGAGCATGATCATTGGAGTCTTCGACCTGAACGAGGCAATAGGCCAAACTGAAAAAGTCAGCATCTTCAGCCTTCAGGGTCAGATTAAAAGTCCTCTCATGGAGTTTCTCAAAGTCGACCCTTTTCTTAAGCTTAATCACACCACGTTGATTCACTTTGTCTGTCTCCACAAAGAACTTCCTGTCTTCGTCTCCACCAACAATACTGAAGGCAACAACAGCATTCATACCCACATCTCCATCAGTGGCAGAGACCACAAGAACTTCACTGTTTACTTCAAGATCCTCAGTTACCTGATGGACACATAAATATACACCATTTACTGCTATTAGTACTCATTTTGAGACAAACTGAGACATGTCTTGAGGCAGGTTGACTCACCTGAGTAGAGTATGCCCTTTGAGTAAAAATGGGTGGATGATCATTTACATCAGAAACAATGATGGTGGCTGTTCCTGTTCCTGACAAACCTCCTCCATCGCGGGCTTCCACCACCACCAGATACTTGTCCTCCGTCTCCCGGTCCAGTGAACGAAGAACTGTGTAGATGGTCCCTGTGGTGGCATTTATGGAGAATAGATTGAGGTTGATCTCATTGCGAATGTTCTTAATGATGCTGTAGGTCAGCATAGCATTTCTGCCCTCATTGGGATCATCTAAGTCCATAGCACGCATTTCCATGATGGAGGTGTCTGCAGGTGAGTTTTCAGCTACTTGGCCAACAAAACATCCCTCCACTTCCAGAGCAGGGCACGGAAAGAAGGGGGCGTTATCGTTGATGTCTCTGACTTCTAACAGCACATCAGCAAACCCTGTAAGACCTAGCCCTCCCTCGTCCGTGGCGAGGACGAGGAATCTCCAGGCAGGGCGGTCCTCGCGGTCCAGGCGACGCTGAGCATAGATTCGTCCAGAGTGTTGGTCAATGGTGAATTCGCCACCAGCACCCTGACCATGGAGGGAGTAACGGAGGGCAGTCTGGTCTGCCTCCTGATCTGGATCCGTTGCTGATACCTGAAAATAAAAAAACAACCAAACAAAAAAGAATAAATTAGGAAACAAACAACAACAACAAAAAATCTATAGAGAGCTAATTGTGTCATGATGTACTGTAATTAAGTTATAGCTGCAAATATTTCTGTTTAAACTATAAATGACTAAACCAGAATAAAATTTTTTTTTGCAGTCTTGCACAATTCCTCCAGTTTTATTAATTCAGAACCAATATGAATACTTTACCCTGTTTGATTAAAACATGCCATAAAAAGAGAATAATTATTATAATTTGCATGGAAAACATTATCTACTTAAAACAAGCTGAAAAATAACTATCTGACTAAAATTATTATGAATGCATGACATAATGTATATGAATATGATTGCTCTTTTGATGATAAGGAGCAATTATTGACAAAATTATGTTATAAAGAAACTGCTTTATTAAAACTGGAGAAGAAGGTAGTTGTTTTCTGTCACATTTATTGAGGTAATCTGGTCAAAGGTGGCATGTTGACACTTCACCCCAATTCAGTATCATCATTTTTTTAAATCAGAAATTGTTCTTTTTGTTCCTTTTCCCATCATGTCTTATCAAAAAATGGTAAATTGCTTCTTCATTATGTCCAAATGTCAACTTTGCAAATAGGACAAGCAAGCCGCTGCCCCTGCACACACAGAATCCACATCACAGGAATAAACATTTCTCTGTTGCTTTGTCCCGTTTGCTTAATTAACCTGCCTTTCTGCTATCTCTCTGAACAAGGGGACAAGAGCAGAGGCAACAAGACAAGCTCTCACATCTGTCACTGAGACACACAACGCAATTAAAAGTTAATACATGCCGACAAAAGGAAGAAAAGTACACTTTTACCCTTTCTTCTCCTCTTTTCTCACCAGAGGGTTTGTTTACAGAAGCCTTTGAAGTCCCCTTGCCCTCCCTTCTGCGGCTGCCTCCCCCATGTTGGCTCTTTGCATTCCCTGACATTGTGATGCAGGTACACACAATATTGAAGATGAGCAGCGGTGACACCGAAGAGGAGGCTGCTGCACAGGTGAAGTCACAAATATTCATTTCAAATTGGATTTTCTCCTCTGTTCACCATCTACTGAATTATATTAGTGCACGAGGCTGAGAGTGGTGTGTGCTGAGGGAGGACCCGTCCGCTGTGCGCCAGAAAAACGATTGAAAGCGTTAGAGAGGAACCAAACGCACATCAAATCAATTCCAGCGGGCGAGAGGAAACAGGCCCATAGTTGAGGACTTTGTGACACATATGCCTCTGACAGAAATTACTTCCCTCCCCTCCTAGACGCGCCTCCACCTTGATAATCTTATTTAGCTTGGCAGCACATGCAAATTACTGTGTATTACCGGAGACAGGTGTGACGAAAGGTGGATGAGATCAACAGAGGAAGGAGGTCAAGTCAAACTTTTCAGTGGCGACTTTTCAGCTTTTTCAAATTTTCTTTTTCCTGTCAGATTGATGTTAGATCAAACCGTGATGCTTTGTTAAGCATTTATTGTGTTCAACACGGTCATACATGTGTAATGTTTTAATCCCAGGACACTGAGTCTCTACTTAGGTTTGCTTCAGGCTAATTCACCTCCAGAATATAACCAACACAATTACATTTGCCTGTACTAAACCTGATACTTTTTCACATATTGTTCATATAAACACTGCAATTTTAACAACACTCTACATTATGTTGACAGCACAAACCGAGGGTGATACTTTCTCAGGTTTACAAATTAAACAGTGTCATCTGGAATGAGTGAACATCTGATCTTATGGTTATGGTTAAATGATGAAGCGTGACAGTTAAAACACGTACTATGCAATCAACTCATATGTCCGCAAGTTTATGTATCTGCCAATGCCAAGCAGGATCACACAGTGGCAGGAGACTTTCCCAGAATGCATTGAGAAAAAGCCAAAGTATGGCCTTGACAAAATCTTATTTCACCGTGTCAGTTTGTGTCTAAAAAAAGTGGCTGCATTAGTCCATTTACAAAATGACATTGTTCGACAACGTATCTGATTTTAAGTATTAGAACTCAAACAACACTTAGAGCCGTTCAGACCATTGGTGATATTCGATCCTATGCAGAAAACCCATGTATTTTTTTATTGGTTTTTAGAACAAACTCACTGACTGACCTCCAGAATGAACACGGGAAGCTGGGTGAGTTCCTCCATCACAGAGGCGTGATACTCAGTCTGGCTGAAAACCGGTGCCTCGTCATTGCGGTTCACCACTTGAACCACGACCAGCGTCTCGTTCTCCCACTTCCCATCAGAAGCGACCAGCCGGAGCTCGTAGCGCTGCTCCATCTCGTAATCAAGCGGCTGAGCCACAAAGATAGTGCCCACCTCAGGTTCTACATCAAAGGTTCCCATGGTGTTTCCTGAGGTGATTTGGTAACGCAGCTTAGCATTGGCACCTAGATGGAAAAAAATAAGGTCTTGGTCAATTTAAGAGCAAGTTTTTTATTTTGTCACAATTTTTAAATTTTATATCAGTATACTTTGTGATTGGATTTTGATTTTAGTGGATAAAAAGAAATTATTTTCTATAGAAACTTCAGAACCTTAACATCAACCTTTTAACTCTAGAACTTGAGATGGAGCTCTAAGTGTAAAACTGAACCTTTTTAATAATGTACCAGAGTTGAAGCAATAAAAAAAAACAACTTTGACTGACAAACACACACACGCATGCATGTGCGAGCCGATGACCCTCGTGGGCAGCAGCAACAGATTCTGTATTTCAAATATCTGAGAAAAAAAACAAACATTTCTCTCACAGAGGGGCTCATTAGATGCTCTCGTCTCCTTGCTGCCCGGATCTCTTACACAGAGATACACACTGAACTGAGACTCCATCACTTCAGAGAACAATCTATTCTATACCCTGAAGTTAATTTCCTGGAGATTTAACACCAACCATAACCTCAATTTTACCTTACTCTAACATCAGGACACTTTGTTCCCATAAAGAAACTGTTCCCCTGTAATGTGACGATTTAAAGATTTAAGTCCCCGCAGAATGAGCTGTATAAATCCACACTCTTATGCGATCTTTAAACCCTTCCTGAGGTGTTATCTTGGGGCCTTCTATACTGAACAACCTGCATGCATCCTGATTTGATGCCGGAACCACCTCAA
>JAVKLF010000042.1:3846585-3857027 GCA_034783495.1 Millerichthys robustus
GGTGGTGAATCATCAGATGACACACGTGTTCCTGTTAATGATGTGTCAGATCATCAAATCGAAACAACTGCTGTTCTTAAGAAGGGTATGCCACAAAACAAAAGAAAGTGCCAAACCTGTTATCCAACCTGAACTTCCTTCTGGTATTAGTTAGTTGTTCATCTAACAATAGTTAGTTAGTTCATTTTCTGTTCATCTGATACACTCTAAGTGTACCTGGTTTGTAGATAAGAACTACCCTGATGTCCAGTTTTCTTTTGTCACAGAGTGAGCCGATGATAAAATGTTAACAAACTGGTTAGTCTGGTTGAGAAGAGTTCATTTTTAGACAAATTGCTATAAGAATTTGATGGTTTGTATAAAATGGTACATAGACTGTAATTATATGAAGCCTTTCTAGCCAACCAGGCTACTCGTAGTACCTCACAAACACAATCTGTGCCTTCATTTATTCAGTGCTTATCAATAGCTTTCATGTCCTAATGGAGCACATCTTAGAGTTGCCCCATGGGACACTTTCAGATCAAACCTCCGACTCTCGATGGTGGATGACTGCTCTAACCACGTTTCTTTACTGCATTTAGAATAAAAGGTGAATAGTCATAATATCTTACATTTATTTTGACACACGTCTGACTGAAAGTTAGTGAATACATAAAAAGAAAATAAGCTCTTTCTGAATTACACATTTTCTTTGAAGAATACACCGTTTCAGCTTACAAACACAAATATTCTCCTACCTTTTTGCTGTTGAAGGAAGTCAGCTCGGTTCAGGTCTGAACAAGCGATGGAACGGCTGCCCGTCTTTAAAGTTGAGCCACACCTTCTTTCTCTGTAATCCATGGCCCTGAGCAAAAAATAAATAAATACCTGAGAACTGCTTTGTTTAAAAAACAAAGTTTAAAAAATACAGGCGCAATTCGTAAGAAGAAATCATGTCTGATAAATCAAATAATATGTGTGGTGTGTGAGAGTTTGACTCAGTGAGGAGTGGGGATTCCCAGGATGGAATTATGGAAAATACAGGTGAATAAACAAACAAACAAACAATAAAACTAATATAAAATACAGTTCACACAACAATTACTAAACAAGATTGATTTTCAACTGTTTGAAAGTTGTCCTTTGTCTGTTATTCTGGTTTAACCTGTTCTTGAGTGGACTTCACGAAGCAGTGACACAGATTATGAAATCACCGCAGACCAGGCTAACAGCTAGTTTCACAAAAGTAGAACTGACTGGTCAATGGTGAAAGACGAGAACTGGGACTTGTTAAAATGATTTGGTTTAGTTGGTGTTTAAGGTGTTTCAGATTTTTATTAAAATAATGTTTTTCTGTCATGGTGACTCTTGACTAGGCCATGAAAACAAACTTCAGGATTAGGATTAGGATTAGTGCTAAGCCTTCCTGATAGCCCGGTTTTGTGAAACAGACCCTGGTCTATCCAGAAGTGGGTTTTAAAGGCTGCATCGGTTCTCTCTTTTATCAAAGTATCTCTTTGTACAGTTATTATGTAAAGCGCTTGCTTTTTAATCTTACAGTTCATCCTTTGAATTTTTATTCTTTATCATAAGATTAGGCCCAAGTGTGGTAGTTTAACTGTGATTACACGTAGTTTGATGATAAAGTCGTTAACTACTGCTAAAAGACTAAAACAAGTCCAAAGACTTTTTACCACCAAGGTAGTTCATTCAAAATGTTGAATGTATTTGTTTTGGTTGAGTACAGAAGAAAGGAAACAGTTTTAGCACATTGAGCCACAGGATTCTTCTTCTGGCCACAGTGAACTTTTATCATCCACTAGGTGGAGGTTTTGTCTTAAAATAAAAATGTGGTGTAAGCCTTTCTGTTCATAAACAGGAAGTACGGTAACTAGTGCGGGAAGACAGCCTGAAGCAGCCTCACGTGATACCTCTTCGATTTCTCTTCACGCCTGCATAAATATCCACATTTAACTTATCAAGGTGCTTTTATACTTTGACAATGGCTCTCAAAATGAAGGATTCTGCCGATTCACAGACAGACAGTAAGTACATTTATGTTGAGCAGCAAGAACCTCTGTTTCTTAAGGCGTGACTGGGGCCTGTGACCGGTCTGATCCTGTTTCTCCAGAGGGAAATCTTCCACTGTGTTAAAATGTGACCTAGAAATGGTGTTACTGACATTTGACAATTTATAATAGTAACACATGACAATTTTGAATTGTTTCCAAAAGAAATGTTTAGAGATGAAAACAACTTGCTTAAAGAAGTAAACTCTAACTTGTGTTTCAATCCTCAGGTTGCCAAAGCTCAAACACCCAGGAGAGCGGGTACGTTCCTTTTCCCCCCTCTTTTACTGGTATTTTAAAACACGCTATTACTAAATAACAGTAATAGTTTCAATTACCAAAATAAATCACAAACCCATGGATAAACTTTAATGAAAATTAAGTAATCAGTGGATGTGCATCTATGACTGAAAAAACTTTCGGAGTCAGATAGCTGCCACAGCCGACTAAACCTAATCCTCTTTAAAACACAAAAGGGGCTATAATTCAGCCAATTTTACAGCTAAAGAGCTAAAATTCAATGTGGTAGTGTCTGAAACTCACCTGTAGCAGCTACATCATAGTCATTTTTCAACATAAATTGATTTTAGTCTAAAACGCTGTCATGAAATGAGATAGGCAATATGTATTCTTTCAAGGAATGATAGACATTTAATTGCTTTTACTACAATATAATTACTTGTTCTGAGTAAATTTACTTTGATGCAACAAAAGCATCTTGTTAATAAAAATTAAGTTTTTTTTCCATACAAATAAACAAAAAACAAAACCTTCATGTATACGCTGTGAAAATGTTTTGTCTGTTTGTTTGTTATAGTGTTGAAAGTTTTTCTGCCAACTTGGAACACTCCTTCAGTGATAACTATGAAGAAATCCTGACAAATGATCAGCCTAAAATGCACAGTTCTGTGAGGCTCATTCCAAATGAAAACATCGACACGTTAACTCACCCACTGATGGCGACGGACGTGTCACAGAAAGTCTCATCTGAGGAAGACATGACCAGTTCAGAGAAGTTACAAAAACCCACTCATTCCTCAAACACGATGCAGAAAGAGGAGGAAGTCATGGATTCACCTGGAACTTTTATAAAGATGGAGGAAGAAAATGACGGTAAAGTTGACAGACTTATAATGGAGGACAGAGTTTGTCCCCATGAGGACGAGCCAGTGGAGCCAGAGAACGGAACAAATGGTATCAAAGCCACAAAAGGGAAGCGAAAATGTAAGGCTGTCAGTAAGTTGTGCAAATACTTTATATTAACTATATTATTAGAGATCAAAATTATTTCCATGAAAGGAAATCTACTTTTTTCTCATCTGCATTTGCAGTGACAAAGAAGAAGCTGTGCTGTTTGATTGCTGTCGTTGCCGGTGTTGCTGTTGTTGTTGCTGTATGTGTTGGTACGTTGTTAATAACTAATAATACTTTAATATTTATTGTTTTAAATTTGATTCCAGATTCATTAACATATGTTAATATCACTAGTTCGTCATTTAAGATTTCAACTCATTATTAAATATTGTTCTGAATATCAGAGATTAATGCGTGGCACGTCTGAAGTCTAAACATATTTATGTCATTGTTTTTACAGCAGGAGCACTGAATCGAAACTCTGACTCTAAGAACAACGGACCAACTCCTTACTGCAGTATGTATATTGGACTAATTGAGCACTTTACACACAAATAATGTTGTGTTAAACTTATTGTTTAGAGATTTTATTTCATAATATATCGGTAATCATCGCCTATTTACATATTGTAATGACGGCAGTGGTCTCAGAAGTAAATAAGTAAGTAGACGCTTTTTTGGGGGGTGAATTGGTGTTTAAACCTGTTGGACCTATTAGAAGACAAACTACATCTGTACAGAGAAATGCAAATTTCAGCAGCATAAAGACACTACATTTTGAACAAGTTGATGAAGGAGCCAGGTAGTTTAGTTAAATGGTCCTGAAATTCTGCAGTTTGGAATCAGGTCACAGAAACAACCAACAAATCAATACCCCTGGTCATAGCAGCAGTGCAATGGTTTTTTAAATTTATTTCTTTAGCCCAAAGCGGCATCCTGACGTTTTCCAACAGAGTTGTGCCCAGGACAGTGTGCAGGATGTATGTGACTGTGTTATCATGGAATGTGATGCTAATGGATAAGGGCAAAACATTATTTGATGAGTAGTATAGTAACGTGAAGGAGGTTTCCCCAAATTGCCACAATCCAGCCATGTTCCATCAGGCTGTGTAGTTCATGGAGGGCCCAGTGGGGTTATAATTCTCCATGAAGACAACAGGTTGTGACATTAAGGTGAGAAATTATAAGGTTTTAAGGGCCTGCTACATTTTCTCTTCAAAGTTGGGGTTGTGTTGTAAACTATTAATCAACAAGTGCAATGCAATTTACAATATAATGACAAGTTACATGTGTAACGTTTCTTTCTCTCAGTTGTTTTTACTTTTTTTTCACTTTCTGTGTCTCTGTTTCCAGCAGGGAACTGTTTCACATGCATGGACAAAGGCAAATGTCTAAATATGACTGCAATATTCAAGAATGTAGATGAGGAGAACCCCATTTACCAGAGGAACGCGACCCAAGCGTTTCCCAAATGTTCTGAAATGGACGCACCAACAAACAACACTTGCTCTGTGTGCACTGACCAAGATGTCATCCCTATCTGCTGCTCAAACATAACTGAAATTGTTGTAGAGGAAAGCGGCGGGACCAAAGTTAAAAACATCCAGAAAGGGTGTATGTATAACGTGATTGTTTTAACCTCATTGTATAAAAATTATGCTCATTAATTATTTAAAAGATAAAAAGTTGGGTTCTGAAACGTTACTTTGCATATTATTGGAAACCCCACCCACCTACACACACAGTCTAGTACAGCTATCTTTATGAAGACTTTCCATTGACTTCCATTAGTTTCTCCAGCCTAACCCTGACCCCTAAACCTAACCTAAACTCAATTCACACATTAGTCCTAAATCTAATCCCCTGACCCACCAGCAGCATTTCCCACCTTGGGGACTAGGCTTAGGTCCACAAAGGCACCAGTTGGTCCCCACAAGTGTCTATGGCAAAATTTGTCCCCACATAGCAGGAATACCTGCTCGCACACACACACACACACACACACACAGAAATCCCCACAATTCAGAATTAGAACAGGGCGTGGTTCTGGCCTCCTGTAATGTCATTATTTATGAATGTGTGAGTAAGTAAAAACTAAAAACAAGTAACTGTGAGTTTTCACAAAGGTCTTGACGTAACTCTGATGTTTTTTTTTTTTTTTCAGGCCCGATTCAGCCTACACCTGGGCCTGCAAGAAGTGGAGCAACATCTCGTGGCGGTGAGTTTATTTACAAAGCATTTGTCTTTAAGTCTTTAAGGCAAGATCTGATAATGTTTTAAATCACTTTAGCATGTTTAGTTTAGGTAATGTTTTATTTGGAGAAAATGTTTTTGTTTTTGAAAACTGATGTTTACACTTAATTTCAATTCAGAAATTATTTTCAGTTACATAATTATAATCAAGCAACATTTTTAGGATATATGAACTGTAATTGTCAATATAAATGAATTAAACTTACAGCTGTATGGATAAACTTACACTATTATTACATATTTTTATAATATTTTAGACGATTAAAACCATTAATGAAGAGTGAAAGTAATAGATTTAAAATTAGAATTAGTTGTTTGAAAATTATTTATTGTTTCTAAAACCTTTTCACGTCTGCTTCCTCTTCAGGTCTGGGCTGAAATGCAGAAAGTGTTGGTATGTGAATAAAACATGTTCTGTAAGGACCTGGACCTGGTCCTCTGACAGCAGTGGGTTTTATTTTACAAATCATGGCTGGAGTACGGCTCATCAGCAATCTAAGAATGGCTTGTTTTGTTTTTGCTTAACTCACTCAATTCTAAACTGTTGTAAAATATCATCACACATATTGTTATTTAAAGAAATCATAGCTTGGAAATGTTTTTCAGTGCATGTTTTCTGTTTTTAAATAGGCTTGAAGACACAAACAAGAACAACTCCAACAAGAGTTTCACCTCAACTTTTATTTATACCTTCTTTTTAAAATTGCTTCTATGTTTTAGACAATAAACTAGATGTTTTAAAATGTTTATAAAGTCTTTTTAAAATGCAGAAATTAAACATAAATTCATTTAATTTAAATAGTTGATTTAACAAGCTTCACTGAACAATTCAAATACACTGAAATAAGCTAAATTAAATTAAGTTAAATTAAGTTGGCCCATCTCATCACTTATGGAGGTTTTCCTCATTTAATTTATTTCTGACAGTCAAAATAAACAAATTAAGCTCATTTGATACATGTTCTTTAATTTTTAACATTTCTTTAGAAATTGTTGTTGTATGGAAAGGGGTTTGTTGCTTTAACTGTTGTTGTTTCTGCTAATAAAGTTGCAAAACAAATGTGGCAGTTGTTTGTGGCGCTTCTATTGAATGCAGTGAATCACAGCTTGAAGCATGAAGTTTCTGACAATAAATTGCAAAATAATGAACAAAGTTTGATTTTTTTTTTTTCTCAAGACAGTGCTTGTCTTGCTGATGTCATCACCACAAAATCAACATGAACGGCTAAAAGCTGAATTAAACACAATCTGATAAAAGGTTTCTGAGCAAGCTTTGGGTTTAAGAATTTTTCAAGAACACCACATAAACGTTTAGTTTTTATAAATATACTTCCTCTTATAATCATGGCAATAACAGGAAGGAATAATTATCTGATATACTGTATATTTCCCCTTTATTTGCAAATGTAAAACTTGTTTTAATTTAGAAATATCTAATGATGACTACAAGACAAAAGAAGAGTAATTGCATTTTTTGTCAATTTTCTAATTGCTTTTTTGTCTTCTGTGCCGTTAAAAACAATGCTCGTGCTTTTCATTTCGTTATTAATTTAAATTAAAAAGACTTTTTGAAAATTTTAAAAAGTGTTCTGAACACTAAGTAGCACCGGATGGAGACATTTCTCAGATTTACTCTCACAGCGTGTGACACGGTCTCATTTCCTGATTACTTCTTATACCTACTAGATTGTCAAAGGGACGCAAGTTTCTGCAACAATGAATCCAATTCTGAATGGTTTTGCTAGTCAACGAAAACCTGGTAAGTGTTTGTGATTTAACTGCTTTGATTTGTGATTTAAAGGCTCTAACCAGACTGAAAGTTTATTTTGTTTGTGTGTGTTCATATGAGGGCTTTCCATTCATTCTAATTCTGCAATGTAAGCATTTGAGGCGATCTTTGAGGTTAGCACTTCATCAACTTTTGACCAAACTAGAAATGGCATTTAGTTATGAATAAAACTGCAGTCAAGTTCAACTACAAATAGAGAAACACATTTGGCTGGAAGTTGTAATTATTACATCCCACGGCTGCATGCTGCTAGTTGCTACTACTTTTAGTTGCAATAATTCACTGTCAGGATTATTTATGTGTCTAACAGGCTGATGTTTGGTTTTCACTGTTTTATATTAGCTAAATATTTTGCTGTTAAACGATTAACTAGTTAGAATCTTAACTTCATTTCAGTCCAAAGATGGCAGCAGCTTAACAACCCAAGGGGAGAGTTTCTTTGCTGCCATTTTAAAAAGAATAAAAAGCTACTCTGAGAACAACTTTCTTGAATTTAAAAGCTCTTTCATCTGGTTCTATTGCAAGAGGATACTGATGATTACAGCAATGTTTATATTACTTTTCCTTGTTAAATATAAGGTGGACTTTTATTTGTCTTTCCAGCATTTTTCTACATTTGCTGTTTGGCATCTTTTGGATTAGTTGCTGTCAGTTTTGCATCTGTAGGTAAGTTGTTAAAGGTTAATAATTGTTAGCCTTTATTTAGATTTAATTACCAAGATTAAATTTTATTTGGTACTGAATTTTTCATAAAAACTATGACCAATTACATATTTGTTTTCTACATGGTAAATACTGAACTTCTTCACCTAAGCTTTATGTTTTTTTTCTCAAACTGAACAGAAACCGGCTGTTTTATCTGCAAAGATGTGAACATTTGCCCAAACAGAACTAAAATATTTAACACTGTCGACATCCTGTTATATGAAAGAGACCCTCAACAAAAATTTCCAGAATGCTCAATGACCCCTCCACCAAAACGAAACTGCTCCATGTGCCATCTCCGACCAAACATAATCATCATCTGTCCAAAGACAATCACTACAATTGAAGCAGAAATAGAAGGATCAGAAAAACCCGTTCAAACCACCTCTTTAGGATGTAAGTAAAAAAAAAACAATTATCTTATGTTCTATTATAACACTTGTTTTGACATTTGACCCATATTTATGCAGACCTTCCCTTTTCACAAACTCACAGCTCTGAACCAACACAATTTATTACAGAAACGTCCCTTAAACATCTCTAATGTGCTTTTTTTTATTTTTGGATCTTCTTTAGGTGAAGAACGGCAGAACTTTACCCAAGAACCAACTTCTGGAAGAAGTATGTTAGCTAACTCTTTACGAACCCAACACAGACACTATAACCTTTTATTTAAAGCATAAATAATAAAAATCTCCTTTGAAGGACCATCTTGTATGCCAAGGTTTTAGATAAAGAGATGCAATGCACGGGGAGTGGCTGTCCGCTACGACAACACATTTACAACCGCTCTACTGTGCCTTGTCTGCCAAAGTTTTAAACAAATATTTCAGATGATCTGGTGGCATTAGGGGATGACTCAGCTAATTTTACCCCCAAATTTAGATCAAAATCAGTCAAACTGACTGATTTATAGCTATTTTTGTGTTGGGTAAAGCTAATTATTTCTAAATCAGCTTCTGAAACGTAATCAGTTGTAGTAGATTATTGTCCTATGGTTACTTTCTGAGATTTCTTTCTAAATTCATTTAATATCAAAGAGATATTTTGCTAGAAGACAGGCATACAAATACATAAACACACAGAAAGAGAGAGGCAGTTTCATTATCACCATCAAAGAAAGCAATGAAAAATAAAACACTGCATTTTTATTAATACATTCACATAAAACTTTAACTATATGAAGATTTTGCTCCTTGTGTTTATTTAATTTCTATTTTTGTAGGTGGACTACGTGCACATATAGGACTAATTTTAATGGCTGGTATGTATGACAGAAGAAATATTTTCTTTTCTTTGACTCAGCACAATTGATACATATTTTCATTTTATAGTCATCTTTTTGATCATTCTTGACCAGTGATGATCTACATTGTAAGTATGACTCAATATGAACACAGACCTTTCAAATGCTTAGCTAAGAGTCACAGCTATTTATATTTAGTTTCTTTGATGTTTTTTTGGCTGCTCCTTTCTGCAGGGGTCGCCAAAGCGAGCAAACTTGCACAACTGATTTGGGAATTCTTTTTACGTCGGATTCCCTTCCTGATGTAACCTGAGCTAAAACCTGCAGTTTCTGGACAACAGGACGGCAACACCGACCACCAAGCTCCTGAAGCCCCATTTGGTTTCCTTGTCCTTTCCTTCCTTTAGATGACGTTTAACTACTTGCACACCTGTAATGTTTCTTGAGCAAGTTATTTATTATTTATAATTATTATTTTACTACACACATTGACCACCTTGTTCAATCCATGTTTTCCTGCTTTACTTTCAGAGAAGTTGAAAAACAATGCACGTCCTCCATCTTTGAGACATTCAGTTAAAATAATCTCAACACCAGATATTTTGGACAGCAAAGAGCAACACAGCTGATGACGACAAAACTGTTGGAACCGGTCCTTTAGTTGCAACACACTAAAGTAAACCTTTTAGCTTTTATTTATTTAGTTTGAATTCAGGGTGACTTTGGATGATGACCTTCAATGAATTTAACAAGCATATAATATGTGACTTATTTAAATAATTGTGAACACAGTCTCTAGAAGACTAAAACACGTTATGTCTACAACAAATCAAAGTCTGTGCAGATGTGTGTAACTGTGTGCAGCCATTAAACTTTTCAATAAAAATGGGTAACTGTGACAAATATCGCCCATGTGTACTGTATACATTGCATTCTAAAGTACGCAGGAAAGTACAGAAAACCATTACCTACATTTTAGTATTGTATCTAATTATTCTTTATTTGATATTATTCTACTTTTATTCTAATTTTCTCTACCATTAGCCTATTACAAACCACAAGTTTGTATTTCTATTCTTATCAGGACTGTGTATTGACTTCAGTTCTTTTCTGAGGCCTAGCCCTGACCTTTGTCCTAAATCTAACATCTAACTCAAAAAATGGTGTTCCAACATATTCTTTCTTTCTTTCTTTTTATTTATTTAGGCAGGTAATCTCATTGAGACATGTAGTCTCATTTACAAGAGAGACCTGTAACACACAC
>JAVKLF010000042.1:3869495-3882760 GCA_034783495.1 Millerichthys robustus
TTTTAGGTAGTTGCAACTAAATATAATAAACTGAAAATGAGTTATCTTAATGTTCTCTGTTTTACCTTGGTGTAAATTATGTTTAAGATATGTTTACATAATTAAACTACTGTATTTTGTTAATTTATTATCTTATCATAATTTTAGCAGTTGTTGCCATCCCAACCACATTAACTAGAGAGCAAATAACAAAAAAGCAACATTTTAACAAATATTTAAGTCAGATGTTAGTGATGCAATGTCTCTACTAGTTTTAAAATATTTTTCTATATTCAATAGAAAGTGTTGGATTGTCATATTCAGGCCAGCAAAGACCTAAACCGAGTTTTTGAATCAAATATGTTCTAAATCCAAGTGATGACAGTTGGAGTACAGTGTGGCAGCTTGGGCCAAGTAGGACAATTTTGAGATTAGATGCACCTTTGGGAATAAAAACCCCATTTAACCCGAGTACAACAGCCTGTCACCGCTATCACCAAGCTCCAATTTCATGTTTTAACTTGATGCTTTGGACAAATAAACACACTTTTCATTCCTTCTAATTTGTTGAACATAAAAAAGTAAATATACACTTCTTCCACTTAGATTAAAAACTATATTAAAAGAATATTTCCCTTGTTCTTTTGGAGTGTTAAACATTTTGAATATTCTGTCGAAATAAAACTTAGCTGAGCTATTGTTGCATGTAAACAATATAATAATAGATAAATGCGCAAAATAATAATAATAAAAAAATCACCTACAACAGAAGAAAAGTATTCCAATTCTTTTTGCATTTGCAAATGGCAGCCAACCTCTGCCAGTGTCCAGTGAAGTGGATGGAAGGACAATGGAGCCTTTCTGAGTGGGTTGTTTTGTCACTTGTCTCTGTCCAGTACAATCCTAACATCCCCCATCATCACCCACCCACACAGCATCCCACACCCCCCTAAACAGTACAACACTACTGTAAAAGCATGTTTTTATGTGTGTCTTTTCGCTGCAGGAATGTTGTGTTTAGTAGTTGTGCAATGTTGGATGGTTTCTCATACATCCCATAAAGGACTAACACGGGATTCTTGATGATTCTTGATGAAGTTGGACATGATTTTCAGAACTAAATATTCAAACAGGACAGGGAAGGATGTTGCCATTCAGACCTTTTCTGTTCATATCAACATTGTCTCTTTATCAGATCCAACCAGCCGTCACAAACAAAAGGATAACTGGTGTCCAGTTCCACTTACAGCAGCTTTATTTATGGCCGTGCCCACAGCAACTAGCTGTTGCTTTTTATTAGGAACCCCTTCCATGTATCATAGAAGCTGTGACATACAACTTCATATCAGTTGGTGTAATGTTGATTTTAACACTTCTTTCTCATCAAACAAAACACAATAATCCCAAAACGACGAATGATCACGGAATACTGGCAAATTAGAGGCTGCAATCACTTGTAAACTGGGACAGTCGCGTTGTTTGCCACCCGCATGCAAGTAGTGCTCACAGCTGTGTTTGAACAGAAACTCTTGGAATGAGTTGGTGAAATGGCAGCCATCCTTTAGGCAAGAGACACACAAATCTGGAGGGGAGATTAGTTTGTAGGCTCCGTCTTTCCTAAGACGTTCCTTGTGTGTGGTCATGCAAGGAGTAATTAAAACTGTTGCACAGAACTAAAAAAGGGAAGCTGTAAAAGCCTTACATTTACCTAATTTTGTTTTCACATCAGTTGCTTCTGGAAGATTGTGTGTCTATGTGAGACTAACTGCCACAGGTCGTTGCTGATGAGGAAAGCAAACATAAAAGTTAGGTTTGGGAAGTAGATAAATGGGAGATTTATATGCTTACTTAAAAAAAAGAATTCATTATCATCCTTCTGTGCCAGTCTTTTCTGAAAGCCATAATTTTGAGTTTGGACCCAACATGTAGCTGGTCAAACTTGCCAGAAGCCGTAAAAGTTAAAACCAAGAGAGAAAGGTTGAACAAGAGACAAAGACAAATGAGCGAGAGCAAAGAGAAGGGGATTGTTGTGATTAAAAGACAATTATCTGTGCACATCGACTTCCCAGTGTTGTGCGGTGTCAGGCTCGAGCTGAGCTGTTCTGTCCCAGAAAACCTCAGGGGACAATGGCTACTGTTTCAGGAGGAGGTTTGTTAGCAAGTGCTGGGTTCACAGCACCATGCAGCTCTGTGAACACGACTAATGCCTTATATGTTTAATATGAAACTATAGAGCGATGGTATACAGACATTTTTATCATATGGTTCAAAACCAACAAAAAAAGAAGATTGCTTTATTGGTTATTGGATTGGTTATCGGCAACAAATGACCAGAATATTTGTGAATGAAATGGTGTCAAAATAAGGTAACAGATCCCCTTTGAATCATCTTTTTAGTAGTTTTATTTTTTTTTAACAAGTCAGCAATGTGATTGGTTAAATGAAGGGCCTAGCATTTTTTGGAGGAATGCATGTTGCCCACTGCTTTCCGTGCCAAAGTTTAATCTGTTGGTTTTTGGGATGACACTGAGTTTCTGTTACATCAAATCTTAGCATCAAGGTTGATTTGTTGTGGCAGCCATATAGAATTAGGATTACTCTAAAAGTTATTCAGCTGTAAATTCCATAATTACTTTCATTTGGTCTGCAGCATAAATGTTTAAATGTTGTGTGAAGTTAGCATGTTCTTTGTGTACCTTTATTGGTTTCCGTAGCTTTTTCCCATTTCAGAAACCATACATGTTTGGACTATGGATGACCCTAAATTGTCCTAAATATGAGTGTGGGCATGAATAGTTGGTTATCTTCATATAGCCCAGTGATGGATGAATGGATGAGTTGTCAGAACAGAAAATTGTACTTAAGTTTTAAGGACAACAGAAGTGACAAATTTGAGGTGAAATACGACACAAATAAAGAAGCTAAGGTGCCAATTGTAAACAACTTTAAAAGTGGCATTAGCTGATTCTAACCAGAAAAAATAAATACTTTGCTTTAATGAGCCATATTATTTTAGATTAATACAACTTGTGTATGAGATCCCTTCACAGAAAGCAGCTTTATGGTGTCATCAGTTGACTGTGTGGGCCATTTGATGGTTGTGTAGGAGTCATTAGTGCCTTTTATAGAGGCAGGGATGGGGAGGCTTTATTTGTGTCTGTTTTGCTTAAAAATGAGGCACAAAAATGAGATCTGTTTTTTTAAAGGTTTTATTTAACCTAAATTTAACCTCAATTGAAATGTCTTTAGTTTAAGCAATTTATACTTGATGCAACATGTAGATACAGCAGCTTTTTAAAGAAGCTCCTCAGATCTGAATGAATTATTTGTGGGATTAAAATGATTAGTGATTCAGACGGGGTTATTTTCTTCCATGGTTTTAAACCAGCTTGCACAGAGCACAATACTACATCTAAGTTTGTCTTTAAATGTTCAAACTTGCATTGTTGATGTGAAGTAACAAAAAAAAAAAAAAAACACAGAACATTCACACTAATGACAGCAGACACTTTGTTTTTCAAGCTAATTCAAAGCTTCTACAAGCTGTTTTTGTACATTAGTGATTTGAAAGTTTGCCTAAACCCCACTGATGGGGAAAAAAAACAAACATCTGACACCACTTTGTCACACTCTTAAAAGCTGGCTTTTCTGTCACTTAGGTCAAACATGAAAAATCATTGTTCTGGTTCTTTGGATTTTTAAGCCTCTGAAGCATTGACTATTTTGAAAAGTGACATTTAAAATCATGTGGACTTTCCCACATCTTTTTGCCTTTCTACTGTTCCTACGCCTCCTCATCATTCCCTCCCAAACTCACTTCTTCAGTTCTTCTGCACAGATTTAAAAAAGACTAAACACAAATCTGTGTGTGCTCTCCATCAATCCAAAATGATCAAAAGTGCTCAGTTTCATCCAGCCCAAACCAATTGGTCAAATCGGGCCGAAAGGCCCCGGAGCTCAAAGCTTCACCCATATTTTTTGAGGGAGTTGGAACAGTGTGGCCCTTTGTGGTCTCCTGTGTATTTATGAATGGTTTAGCCTTGGGGCAAAGATTTAGAACAATGCTGCTACACTGAAGGGCTGAATTTCATATGGGAGGGGGGGCGGTGGGGAGGATGGTTTATTCTCCACTGTTGGGGCTTGGTACAGAGAGCGGTGAGAGGTTTCGCCGGGGCGACTCTTTGCACGTAAGTGTCCAAGGAAGGACTGCGAGAAGAGGTTCCTGAACATAAACACTGGCCACACGTACCTACTCAGGTGAGGAACAGCAGCTCTTTCTCTGATTTATTGCTTTTTTTTTTTTTGCCTTTTGGAGATTTTGACATTTCAGATTTTTCACTGAGGACGTAGCAAAAGAACATAAAGGTAAGAGAAAGAGTGCGCAAGTTTTGTCATCTGCCTAATTGTGTCACCTTTTTAAGGTCAAACACTTAGAGTAAGGCTCTGTGTGTGTGTGTGTGTGTGTGTGGGGGGGGGGGGGTGAACACTCATAACTGAAGCAATGAGTTTGTAACTGCAAAGCTGAATGAGTCATAAGTTAGACAGGATTAAGTCGTGAACAAGTGTGTGTTTGTTGGTGATTGCCTGGATGAACGAATGTGTTAGTGGTGATGTGATGATGTGTGAGTGTTCACACATGAAGGAGAAATGTTTGATATTTTGGTTAGGACTGCAGAAAGCCAAGCCAATTATTACTGATATTACTGGACAGATTTCAGCGCACGAGCAACTCCTCTCTGGCTGATTGGTTTACCAGATCAAAACAACCAAAACAGTTTTGGTTTGCGGCTTTTTTTGTTTTTCATTTTTACGTCATGTTTGTTTTCTTTAATAAAACTTCCAGAAGGTTTAACACATTGATTCTCTTCTCTACTAGTGGGTGATTTTCAGCAAAGTTGCTTTTTACTTTGTGCGTTAAATTGTTGGAGCTTTTGAACGAAAGCAGGATCGTAAATCCTCACTTCTAACTCAACTAGTGAATAAGAGATACAAATCAAAACGCATTTTGTTCACAAAATAATCAACTTTGTATCTGAAATCAATGTAAAAAATGTCTAAACATTACGGTTCCTCATTCACCCACTTAGGATTTTAGAGATTTTAGAAAGATTATAATGTGTCAGGACATAAATCTCAGCTATTACTGTTCAGAATTATTATACTTCCCACCCTGCCAGTTTTGTGTTGCACGTTTTTTGTCATCCACCCAAATGTCAACAATTCCAGACAAGTGGTGATTAAAACTCATTACTTCTTGTTTACAAAACCTAATCCAATGGTGCGTTTGGGGAGCCCTCAGAAAGAGCCACTTTTTGCTCGTATACGCTGCCGAACAGGTGACTACTCTGTTTCTCGCCTCGTTTTGTTCAAAGCGGAAGGGAGAGCACTCATATGAGAGAGGAGGCCTGCGGCTCACCATCTGCACGCAGAGATGGGAATTGCCAGACTTGTTCTGTTTGCCAGGTAGAAAAGAATTTTCAAACGCTACTGGGTGCTCCTGGTCTCTTGTTCTGCTGGTGAGCTGCCAGCGCAAGCTCCCCTTGTTGTTCTGAACTGTTTTGTTTGCTCTTGGTCAAAAAAAAAAATCTTGATGCGAAGCTGGTGGTGGGATTTGGAAGAGGGACAAGGACAAGCAAAGGAGTGTGAATTTAAAGTTCAAGGCATAGAGAAAAGCCTTGTTAAATGGAAAATGATGAGGTTGTTGATGTGGCTTCACTGCTACTCACTCAGGGAGCCAAACCCACATAAAACTTTCTAAGAAGAGCTTTGAAGATACTTTTTTTTTCTCCCTTTCATTTTTAAAGAACATCTCAAATAGAAGTATCTATGAATGTATCGAATACAATTAAAAAAAACCTTTTTTTGTACTCTATCTAAATACATCACGGTCAGAAACAAGCATTTATATTTGATGTTTTTACCCCTTAAAGTCTAGTTTTTCATTTATGCCAACACTTTCTGCAATACTTTGAACAGACTGTGTGACTGGACGTTGGCTTATCTCCCTTTTCATGTTTATATCTTGAGTCTCTGAGTGTGTATGGAACGCTCGCCGGGCTCATCACAGCTCAACGTGGCGTGTGTGGGAGGGGGGAGCAGTCATGTTTTAAGACCATCTGCTCCACTGAGTATTTTAGTGGGAGCCTTAGCTTGTGGTGGATCAACGCACGTCACGGGCAAGCAGCAAGGCGCAAGCTGTGAGCGGGCCTGTTCCGGAAAAAAATTCCTCCAGTTTGTCCTTCGGACAATGAGCAGTGTTCTGCAGACAAGGTCGCCATTCTTTCTAACCCCTCCATCCTAGAGCTGTGGCGCTGCTCTTGTACGCAGGCCGCGGACGATATTCACAATGAAAATGTTCTTCTTGGCACAGCTGAAGGTTTGTGTGAGCAATTTCACTTGCATAGATGAATCATAAAAGGTGTCACGGCCTGATTTAGAAGCAATGATTGTTCAGATTGCATCTGTATCCCTCAGGACTGATGTGTAATAAGCAATTAGACTCAAGTTTGATTAGAAATGGATCTGTTGCAAAAGCCAATATAACTATCAGACAACAATAACTTCGTGGGATGTAGGATCACAGAAGTAACTGTGAGGTTTTACCCGCTGTTTAATGCATAGCTACAAACAATGACTGCAGTCCCAGCAGGACAATGAAGCATGCTTCATTGACAACGATCACAGAGGAGGTGCAGAGGAAGGTCACATATCAGCATGCCTAACACTGATGAGAGTGCTGGCCTGCCTTATGCTGTGTGTGTAGGGGTTTATGGCATGCTGCTTATTCATTTGTACACAGCTCCAGAGCATCAGTGTGACATTCTTTTCTTTAGCTCCTCTCCAAGCCAGGTTGTTTCTGGAGGGATTCCCTTGAGGCTAGCCTCAGCTCATTCAATGCCATCACTTGACTGGTGGTCTGATGGCGTTTGAACAGAAGTGACACAGTCTTGATGAAACCGTAATGGGAAAAAAAAAACACCTTTCTCATTGGAGACACAAGTTGTCTTTGTTATTTTATTATGTAAACTAGGTGGATTTCTCAGTGGATTCATGCTTTTGTTCTCCACCTCCAGACATTCCTCATCAAGGAAAATATTAGATACATGTGGCATGAAAGCAAAATAATCATGTCGTCAGATAAAAAAAAAAAAGATCTGAAATTAATGTTTTTCCACAAGAAGCCACAGATTTAAACACTTTTTAGACTCTAACTATAGAACTTTCTTAGTCACAGTAATAAGAGAACTTAAAGATCAAGCTCTGTATTCAAGTAAATCTGTGATTTATATAACTATTTTCATTCACAAGTTCCTCCTACTCTTCATATGTTGCTCTAATGCAGCCTTACTGAAAGTCAAAATAACTATCCTCTCTTCATTATTTATGCTAAAGCACAAATAGCATTAAGACTTTAAGTCGCTTCAGCCTCTGTGGCAGAAGGGTGATTCAGGCTCAGGGATCAAGGCACATTCAGACACATGGGATACCTCAGCGAGATGATGAAACTGAGGAAAGGAATGCTGAGCAGGCTGTGAAACGGTGTTAGAGACGACAGAAAGCAGATTTAAATCTTCCCACATCTAATGTTAACGAGCCTTATCTCTTCTTTTCTGCCATGTAGTTTTTGATTTTTATCCCTTTTTCTGTCTCTTTTCCCACAGAGTCTGGCATCTGGGACTTGGACCAGGACAGCTCAGGGAGAAGAAAAACTGCAGAGGAAGAAAAAGACGTCTTCAAGTCTGCGAGGCAGCAGGAGCCTGGTGCTGAGGCTGGTATGAGGCAAGTGTTTTCTGTGCGTGCCCTATAACCGTGCACACGTATACTCTGTGCTCCGTGCCAGCTTGTTGTCCGTCCCATCAATGAGGCCCTTGTTGGGGTTAATGGTGGTGTCAGTGGCCACGCCTGGCTGCTCAGCTCTGTTCTCCCCTGCTGCTGCTGATGCACGGCCTCCCACTCTTACGCAACATACTCATACAGCTCTCATCCATTTCAAAGTTGGTTGGGTTTGAAGAAACTCTGGAAGAAAAGGAGGTTGAATTAGTTGTAGCTTGCATTGTGGCGTCGTATAGCAAGATGTCTGGAAAGGTGGATCTTTCCAGACATCGGTTTTCTAGACAAAGGCTGTTCTTTTTCCTGTTTTTTATAAGCTTTCTTAATTCCTTAAAGCATTCTCCTACCTTCTTAGGGCAAATACATTCTGTCACTTGGAATGTTCTCGCTTTGTTCACAATTTCTTTTACAATAAAATAATATAAATCAGCAAGCTGGGTTCTTCGGTTTCACTGATTTCTTTCATGACACAGAAAGCCAACAATTAATTCTTATTTTAATTTTTCATCATATGTCAACCTAACATCTACTAGAGGCTGATACTCCTTTGAAAGGTGGATTAAATTAACCGTTTGCTTTGAAAGGGACAATACTTTAATCATAGTAACAGTTCACTGCCCCCAAGTGGCCAAAACAATCAGGTACTGCTGGTTCAAAGACGAGGGATCAGTATGAAAATAAAGAGAATCTAACAGTACAGGAAACTTTTTTACATGACAACATATCTTTAATTCTGCATCTGTCTGACAGCGAGGCTGATGGTAACCGACATGACGCATCCATGGCGATGTCAAACAGTCAGAATTTTCCCCTGCTGTCCATCAACAAAGTTAATGTTGGCCATGGATTCTCTGGGGGATGTTGAGATGTGTTAATCACGAAGCTCTGAAGCTCGATCCACTCCCAATCTCGCCATCTGCACACACCGGCTGCTGCAGCGCGGGGCCAAAATCCTCTGCATGATTTTTTTTACATGCATTAATTTTGTTTTCTTTTTCTGGATAAAAACAAGAAAAAAATAACATTAGCATACATTTTTTTTTGCATTATATTTATGAGACAAATAGAGAGACAAACAGAGTTCTGATCTATTAAACTCCGATTTCCAGAGTTTGGGACCCGTTTAGCCATGACAATTAGGATACTGAATATGAACTGTTAAAATTCTTTTTTTTTAAGTTTTGATGTCTGTAATGCCTGACAACAAACATAAAGTGGCTGCATTGAAACACTGAAGCAATTCAGAGTTCTTCTCATTTCTTCTCAGTCTTTTATGATGTTACAGATTCATGTAGACTTAAACATTTGTTTTCACTATAATAATTAAAATCACCAAAAGTTTTATTCTGATGTACTACTTGGCTCATTTTGTCCAACTCTTAGCATTTAGGCTTCCACTTGCAGCATTACTTGTTTACAAACTGTACACTGTCATCATGACAGCCCCTCCTTTTCTCCTGATTTAATACTAGAACAGCACAAATAGCATCAGTAATCTACTGATGACATGATGTGTGGTGACTGGTGTTTGGCTTTGTGTCCGAGCTCAGCCAACAGTGGGGCTCTTTCACTGTAAGGGCTTACGTACGGTGACCACGAAGAGAAACTTCACTGAGGGAGAACAAACAGGTGCTCTCTGACGCCACATTTGTGTGACTTACTCCAGATCTGTGAGCAACAAAGTGATGTAATCGCCTGATCTTACTAATGTAAGATGCATTTCTTGTTTGTTTCTTGTAGAGAAGAAGACTGTCAAGCTGCTGGGGTGTGAGTCAACACCCTCTAGTGGAGCTGTCGACAAACTGTCCTGCAGAGATTCTTGTCTGAACCATCAGCATTTCAAAGTAAAACCAAATCAGGCACTTCAGCACTTATTTGACAATAAACTGTTGAGCGATTTATGTGATCCAGAACAAAAGCGCTGGCCAAGCTGTTACTGACTGAGAATGTTGTCTTTTCCAGAAGTCTATGGTCCAGCATTAAGCAGAGACCATGTGGTGTTTGGAGCTGCTCTTACCTCTGCTGTTGATCATTCATGGTAACACATCCCTACATGTCCTTCTTGTCTGATGACAGAATAAATGAGAAGAAATGAATTTGAAAATGATGTCCATTAAAATGAACTCATCATCTGTTTTCTCTTTTAGGTGCCAGTTGCCAGTGGAATATTTGGCTACCTCGGGATATCTCAGCCATGACAAACTCCTGTGTGGTCATCCCATGCAGCTTCATGTATCCATCTGGAATCAGGCCAAATCGAGGCGTTCATGGGATCTGGTATTTTGGCCAGCCCTACCCACAACTCTTCCCCCCTGTAGTCTTCAAATCACTTACAGATGTCGTTCACGAGAGCTACAAAGGTCGCACCAAGCTGCTGGGAGACCTTAACCAGAGGAACTGCACTCTGCTCATTGGCAACATTGGTGCAGAACACTCAGGGAGGTACTACTTCCGGGCAGACGTTGGTGGAGCCAACAAATATTCATACCCAGATTTTGCTGAGCTTAAAGTTTTGGGTGAGACAGCAATAAAACTAAATTTCGGGAGTATTGGGCTTGCTTTCAATTACCACAACAAAAAGGCTAAATGTGTTTTGTTCTTCAGATCAGCCCAACATCGACATACCAGAGGAGATTGTCAGTGATGTGAACCTGGAGCTGACATGCTATGCTCCTGATAACTGCCCCGACATGACTCCAGAGATTCAGTGGATGTACACAGATTACCTGCCTGACCCAGCATTTACGACTGAAAACCTGGAGGACAGCAACACAGCAGTGACTTCCAACACCCTCATCTTCACACCCAGACCTATGCACAATGGACAGCTGCTGGGTTGTAGGGTCTACTACCCAAACACCACACTTGTCTATGAGAGGCTCATTACACTGGATGTCAAGTGTAAGTAAAAATTGAAAACTAAATTCTTCAAACTGTAACTTCATTTTTTTTAGCTTATTTTATAAACAAAACGGTGCCCAGAATATACATATAACCCAAAAGCATCAAGGTAAGAACTACTGTTCTCTTGTTTGTATTTTTTATTTTCATTTGACCTTGCAGACTCTCCACGATCCGTCTGGGTGAACGTATCCTCAGAGGTGATGGAGAGCAGCTCTGTGACTCTGCACTGTGAGGTGGACAGCAACCCTCCTTCCAGGATCTCCTGGATGTTCGAAGGCAAGGAGCTGCTGTGGGACACAGCCTCCAACCTCTCCTTCTCCCTGGATGACGTCACGCCTGTAAATGAAGGGATTTACACTTGTGTTGGAGACAACGGCTATGGGATTATGAACACCTCTCTGTACCTGGCCGTCAAGTGTAAGTCTAACAGATGGTAAATGAGTTCCAGATTACAAAAAATGTTCTGGAAAAATATCAAAGGCTCAGCCCTTATATGGCTAGTGATGTGTCTGTCAGAAATCTGGCTCCTAACAAACCATTTTCTGTTCAAAATCTTCCAAATTATTTATTTCAAATCCTTTTACAGATGGAACCACAAGGAGGCAATACAAGAATAGTAAAACCTCTTGCTCAACAAGTTTATGAATCACAGTGCTCCTTTAAGTTTGTTTTTTATCATCAACATATGCAGCTCATGTCAGTATTACAGCCCTTCACACACAATTTTAGTTTACTTCTTTAAATTTCCTCTCATAGAATGCATTTCCAGGTATACTAGCTATGTTTTTATTCTGCTGAAGTATCTGCAACTCCTTCAAGGTATTATAAAGTCAAAACTAAAAGCTGGAGGATTTTCTTACTTTTGTTTTGATAAACTGATGATGGCTTATCATCACAGTTTGTTTATGATGCCCCAAGTGTCCAAGCAGGTTTAATTAAAAAACGTTTTTTTAAATTTTGATTTGTTTTCTTAGAAAACATTGAGACAGTTTAAGATGACAAAACAAGCTGAATGGATTCCTTTTGTCGCAGACCCTCCCCGTGAACCGGTGGTAAACGAATCTCTGACGGTTGTTGAGGGCGCTTCTCTGGCTTTGCACTGCAGCACTCAGGGAAGCCCGGCTCCGACCCTCACCTGGCTGAAGGACGGGGAGCTGGTAGGCACCATCATTGCTGGTGAGCTGTCAGTGCTGGAAATTGTGGAAATCACACCACAGGAGGACGGACATTACCGCTGCCTGGCTGAGAACGAGCATGGACGGGCCAGTACCTCTCTCAACATCACTGTTGAGTGTGAGTGTGCCACTGTCCTCCACTATACCCAATGATGAAACAATAAATAAATATCTAAAGCTGCAATGATTTGAAGGTCACTTTGGAGGCGTATTTTGAATTGTTCTACAGTTCAGTGGCTCAAAATACAGTATTTTACAATATGCGCTACAGAAACGACAACATTCAGTGCTAATTGATAAGAAGTTCTTAATGTTTTTTTTTTCTCCTAGATGCCCCAGTCCTATTAGAGGAGTCAAAGTGCACGGTGGTGAGAGAGGGAGTCCAGTGCGTCTGCATAGCCACAGGAAACCCTGAACCCACTATTGAGTTTTACCTACCTGACCTGAACATCACCGTTAATGAAACTGATGGCCGATACAACTTCTACACACACACAGACGGACACACGTCCACTGCGATGATCAAGCTGCGGGAGAAAGGCGAGCGGGCTGACAACGGCGGACCGGCTGTGAACGTCCACTGCAACATGTACAACATTTATGGCAGAGAGAGCGCACTTTTGGAGCTACAGCAGGAAAGTGAGTAAAACTGCACCTGACTAGTTATTTCTGAATGTTTGGCTTTACTTTTGATTTTCTGCTTTTTTTTTCTTAATTGGGAGTTTCTGTAAATGTGTGGAAAAAAACACATTTATCTGGGTTTCTTAAGTCCCTACCAACAAGTTTGACTTGACACTATCCCTTTGTTTGAGATTGTCTAAGTCTAAAAGTTAGGAAGTGATCAGGATTTGCGGTCTACATTTTCTTCATACTGTAGGTGGAGCTTATTAGTTTTAAAGCTTCGTGATCTCATCATACCCTGAAAGTGGGAAGTCAAAATGAGCTTTAGCATGTCTGATGCAAAAAGTACAAAAATAAACATGTTCCAATTGGAGTTCTGCTTTGAGCTGTAGACATCAATGCAGCATTGCCAGGATAAACCAGTTATTTACATAAACTTAAATGAATGAAACAGATCTGCAGAGTTTGGGCTTCATGCAGTGTATATCTGTGGTCAAACTACAAATAAGGGAAAGGTAAGTATTTAAAAATAAAATAGCTTGTTAGATATTTGAAAGATGATGTGGGCTTAGCTGTATCTAGTGAAGGAGCATAAATCAAGCTGATCTTAAACACAAATTTGTGAAGAGTGTTGCTTTGTTTTTTTCCTACTGTGATCAAAGAATGACACAAACATCAAAAAGCACTTTTTGTTTCTAACTCTGTAGGAAACAGTATAGGAAAGGTCTGATGATAGTACCTAGTATAGATTACTAT
>JAVKLF010000042.1:3908870-3920754 GCA_034783495.1 Millerichthys robustus
GGAGTCTAATCACCGCTCCCTCAATGTCAATCTACACATGCACTTTGAAAACTAAAGTCTCTTTAACGCTTCAGCATTGATGACACTCTAAGAAAGAATATTTTCTTTAAGTGTCTATTTGAAAGCGTTAAAATATCTAACAAGTCATTAGTGGTTACCTTCCCTGTTTGTGTTCTGTTTCTGAGTGTCTCCCTGCTGTGTGTTTGTATCTTCTCTAGATCTGAGTGTAAAACCCACATTAACGATTCCTCCACTGACTGAAGGACAAAAGGCCACTCTGACCTGCACTGCTCCTGAAACGTGCTCTGATCCTCAATCAATCAATTTATTTAAATGGATCTGTGTCAGTCCAGGAGAAAACAGCTCCTGCACCGCAGGAAATAAGACAGAAACTCAGAGACGAAACTCTACTTTGACCTTTAACCCTTCAGCTAAACATCATGGCACTGTGGTCACCTGCCAGGTCACCTGCTCCAATCACACGTCTGCAAACGTGACAGTGACGCTGAATGTAACCTGTGAGTAAAACATCCTGCTTTCAGTCTTTACGTGTTTTATTCTTACTGGTAAAGTTCTGACCTTCAACAGAAACATTAAGTTTTCATCAGGAGAGATTAGATCATGAAGGTAATCCAAACTTGAAATGGTTGTTCAAAGCTTTACCTGGTTAAAGCAAATGATCCGATTTAGTTTTACTGACTCTCTTTTGCTTTTTAAGGTTTTTGTAGAAGTTTTGACTTGATTTTAATACTAAGCACCAAGCTCTTTAAAAAGAAAAAGGAATAAGAAATTGAAAGTTTGCCGACAAAAACTGACACCTTTAATCCTCCCTTCTTTGCATTAATGTGGGCGTTTTGTCAAAACCCTGTCCGTTATGCCAGCAGTGCCCAAGAATTTATGTTTTCATTCAGTGCCTGTTCACGTGTGTAAAAAAGTATCTGGAGCTTCAACAGTAAAAAAAAAATAAAAATAAAAAACTACAAGAGTTTGTGTAAGTGCCCTAAACATTTTCAAAGAGGTGAGCAGGAGCAACAAATTTAACATCCATCTTCTAACTTTTTGAAATATTTCTTTTAAAAGATGTGAAGCAGCCAGAAATCAGAGGAGAAACAACACTTATGGTTGGTGATACTCTGAATCTGACCTGCACTGCTGATAGTTTCCCTCAGTCTGGCATCAGCTGGACCAAACATGGCATCAACAAAACCCCGATCAACCAAACCAGACCTAATTCTGGAACATCTGCTCTTATCATTCCAAACATGAGTGTAGAAGATTCTGGACTGTATTTCTGTACAGTGAAACATCTGACACAAAACATTACCATCACTGTGAGTAAGTAAAAAGGACACCTTCACTTTTTTGGTTTCATTTAAATTTGACGTGACAATTCCAGTTCAATGAGATTATTCATGAATGTTTATTAAGTTTTTTAAATTTTCTCTTGAAGATCAGAAGAGACTTAAAATCACCGGAGAGACGTCTGTGACGGAGGGCCGGTCTCTCAATCTGACCTGCGGCTTCGACACGTTTTCTCCATCTTTTATCACCTGGAACAAAGTCGGCTTCAACACAACCCTGAGCAACGGTACCGGAGCGGCCATTCTTTTCATTTCTAACACAACAGCAGAACAATCTGGACAGTACGTCTGTACAGCTGACAACAACACCCTGAAGGCTGAAGTGGACGTTAAAATCAAAAGTAAGTTTGAAAGAGGTTTTTAAATGTATTATTGTTTTCTCATAGTGTCGATTCTATTTAAAATGAGTAATATTTAGCATGATATCATTTGTTTTCATAGATGTGAGAAAACATCAGGTTAATGGAAATACAATAGTTAAAGACCTGTTAATCTGGACCAAACATGGCAGTAATAAAAATCGGATAAATAAAACTGGACGTGACTCTGAAACATCTAATCTTGTTCTTCCAATTGTGACTAGAAGCAGTGGTCCCCATCCTAGTTTCCCTGACGCCCCCCTCTCTAACGTCCAAAGCCCTCAAAGTCACGTTCAACCTTTATCTCTTCATCAAAAAAATTAAAAGAATAAAGTGAATAGTTTTAAACTTTTATTTTGAAAAGAAAAAGTTATATAGAGTTGTAATTATTTAAATGGACTTGTGGTGATGTTTACATATAAATTGATATTTTCATGATCTCTGAGCAGACAAGGTTATGGGCCCCCTTGTGCTCTCTGGCGCCCCCCAGGGGCTCTCACCCTCTATGTTGGGAACCACTGTTCTTCTGTACGGCAAATTAGCTAAACACCCTGACTCATGACATTAGTATGAGTGTGATTTGTTAAGTAAACCTGACAACTATTACTATATATTTAAAATATTTTCTTTTAATTTGTCTTTAAATATTTAACATGTAAATATTTAATCCAGGAACAGTTTTGATTGTTTTGAGTTTTGCCTTAAAAGATCAGAAGAGACTTAAAATCACCGGAGAGACGTCTGTGACGGAGGGCCGGTCTCTCAATCTGACCTGCGGCTTCGACACGTTTTCTCCATCTTTTATCACCTGGAACAAAGTCGGCTTCAACACAACCCTGAGCAACGGTACCGGAGCGGCCATTCTTTTCATTTCTAACACAACAGCAGAACAATCTGGACAGTACGTCTGTACAGCTGACAACAACACCCTGAAGGCTGAAGTGGACGTTAAAATCAAATGTAAGTTTGAAAGAGGTTTTAAAACAAATTGTTGTTTTCTCATAGTGTCGATTCTATTTTAAATGAGTAATATTTAGCACGATATCATTTGTTTTCATAGATGTGAGAAAACATCAGGTTAATGGAAATACAATAGTTAAAGAAAGAGTAACTCTGAATCTGACCTGTTAGTTTCTTGTCATCAATATCAGATCAGAGGAGCCTGAAAATCACCGGAGAGACGTCTGTGACGGAGGGTGGAGTTCTGAAGCTGACCTGCAGCGTGGACAGCTGGCCTCTGTCCTTCATCACCTGGGCCACACCTGGATTCAACACAACCTTAGAGAACGGCACCGGAGCAGCTTCGCTTATCATTTTTAATGTGACAGCTGAGCACGGTGCACCGTACATCTGTACCGCAAAACATCTGGACAACACTCTCACGGAAGGAGTCAACGTTACCGTGAGGAGTAAGTACAGATGTTCGAAAACAAGACTTTTTTTTTAAGCAGGGGTGGAGCCAGACTTTTTTTGAAAGGGGTGGCACGGGGTGGCCAAGGTGTTGTTTAAAGGGGGTCACAGAAATAAATAAAAAACTGCCCTGGATTTGAAAATTCAAGACCACTACAACAGACACATTTTAAATGGTTCGAATTCAGCTGTTTTAAGATATACCAAGCTGAAATTTTGTGTGGTAGTAGCAAAAAATGGTCCAAACATACTGAATGCTAATCACAGTTTCAAGCTAACCGCTAATGCTTTTTTACAAAGAGCTATAGTTCTGCCCATTTTTGGCAAACAAACTGAAAATTAGTAGCCTATAGTAGTGGATGAAACCAATCTTTATCAAATTCTAAATTATATAATACAAATTCCATCACAGCTGACTTTTAATGGCTATAATTCAGTCATTTTAAGACTGTTTGAGTGTTGCATATTCTGTTTCTGCCTCCTTTCAGTGCGACCTCAGATCCTAAATGAGTCTGAGTGTGAGGCCCGGCAGGACATCCTGACCTGTGTGTGCATCAGTCAGGGGATTCCTTTACCCACCATCAAATGGCTGCCGTTGGAGAACCAAACTGAGTACTCCTTTAACACCGCAGTGTCGAACCACACAGTCAAAAGCACCCTCGTCCTTATAGCCGACCGCCACGGGGATCCAGCTGTGTGTGTCAGCAGCAACGAAAATGGAGAAACAAAAAGGAGACTCATTGTACAACAAGCGACTAAAGAAGGTGACAGCACTTTGGATATCTCATTGGTTAAGTGTAAAAAAATGTGTTACGACTATCTGAACTACAGTCTGATTTTTATTAACATATATATATATTTTATTGTAGGCCAATTCACCAAACTGTTCAGAAGTGTCACACAGCCTGGAACAGTTATCCCTTTTCTGACTGGAATGTTACTCTCTGCACTTATTTTCTGTTTGCTGATGCTGTGCTGCAGGTAATTTTCTTTGACTGAATATTTTTGTTAATGCATACTATTGTATTCTTGTATCTTAAAAGGAACTCGTTGCAAACTATAAAACACAATAGATAAATTTAAAATTGTGAAATTGGACATATTTTACTCCCCGTAGATTTTCAGATGCAATTCTGAAATGAATATATATTTTTTTCTTCAGATTTGACATTCAATTGAATGTTAGGCTATTTTTGGTTTAACAGCTACTGTTGTTGAAATTCATGTCTTCACAGAAAAACACAGAAGGCTAAAGGAAATGAGGCTCTAGAGATGGTGACAAATCAGGAGAGTTCGTTGGTTTGTGTTTTTATTTATTCAGCAGAACATTTCAAAAAAAGGGTCACTCTGAAGACATCTAGTGGTTGTGCAAGTAAAGTGCTAATTAAGGCTTTAAGATTCAACTAGTCTATTGTGGTGATGAACAGGAATTTGAAGCTTCAAACCATTGCAGCCTAACTTTAACTATATTCTTTGCATGCTTCACCTCCAGACAAATGGTGGCCAAGTTGTGGAATATGAGCAGATTCAGGCTGAAGGAATGGCCGGAGGAGCTGATGGGGCTGAAGCTGCCAGTTCAGACGTGGAGTACTCCGATATTAAATTGTTGATGTGGAAGAAAAACCTATCAACAGCGAAAAAATGGAAGAAACAAGAGACTGCAGATACGGCGTATGCTAAAATTAAGCTAAAAGCAGCAAAGCCACAACTAAACGAGGAGGACAAAGAGGAAAAGGAGGTTAAACTCTGTTTGCAAGAAGTGGCTGGGGATGAAGATGTGTACTCCAGTGTGACAGAGCTGATGGACTAAAGCAAAGAAAAACTTATAAATGAACTTATTCTCGTGATTAGTTTGAGTTGTCTTCATCTTGTTGTCAACAAGTCTGGTATAAAGTCTAAAAGCAAAAGAGAAATGAAATTCATATCCTCTCAGAATGAGGTATGGGCTTTAAGAAGCACGTTGAGCAGGAAACTAATTATTTTAGGTTTAATTGACTATTAGACTTGTTGTATTTCAGATGAAATGTGCACTTTTGACATTTATTTAATGATGCAAGCACATCCGTTATGTGAAGTCAGATGAATTAGCACACTGATAAAAATGTTCGTCATTTCTACTTGAAAAAAAAAGTAACTATTTGCAAAACTTTTTTATGTTGATCAAACAAGATTTTGTTTTGTTTAAAGTACTTGAAAAAAAATAACAATCTTGTTTAAACAAGGTTGTTTTTGTTTGATCAACATAAAAAAATTCTGCAAATTGTTGCATTAAATGTTTTTAAGTAGTTAGGCGGAACATTTTTGTCAGTGCAGGATTCCGTCGGAACAAAAGCAACGACGGACCAGAAATGTGAAGCTCACCGGGTGCACCAGGTGTTGTTAATCAAAGCTAAAAGGAGTAAGCTAGGATTGAGCACGAGGCTTTGTTTACACGAGACTGATGTCTGGAAATGTTGATGTTTTTCTAATGTTTATTAGGGCAGAATAAACTAACCCAAAAATAAAAAATAAACACTTTTACACAGAACTGCTGGGCCAGACAGCGTTCCCAGATTTGTGATAACGTGAGACTGCAGTAATGCTAGCCTCCTCTTCCAAAAGTGTTGCACAATTACTCAACTCCTTACGATACCATACTTTAAAACCGCCTTTCAAAATAAAAGGCGCACTTCAGGTTAATGTTTGATTCAACCTTCAATTCCCAGCAGTTATGAAAGTTTAAAAATCCTGTTTATTGATGTTCAAATGTGAAGAAGAAAGAATAGAAAGAAGAAAAAAAAACTAAACTAAAAAGAAAGATCTCTTTAAACTACTAAATACGTAACTTTGGTGATATTTGACAATTGATTATTTTTGGCATTTTTGACACTCCCCAGTTTCAACCTGATCTGATGGGGAATTAAAAAAAAAATTTATTTCAAATTAAAATTTTTATTAGTATTTTTCCAAAAATTGCCCTGCTTGTTGCTGAAAAACCCTTTGTTTCCAGTGACTTCTCTCAATGCAGGGACACCTCTAGATTAAACCCAGCATGTTCCATGCCAATCCGATGTGGAACTTCCAAATAATTGCCCAACAAAATAAAAATATAATAATCTGTTATTTGCCAAAGTTGCCCTTCATGTTCAGAAGAGGAGGCTAGCGTTACCGCAGTTAAGTGAGGGTGTTAACCGGTGTGTTGTGGTGAAAATTTGCTAAAGGAGGGTAAAAATAGATTTTTGATTTTTATCTGGTAATTCGGATGCAGGTTTTTCACTCACTGCTCCTGCAGTGGCTGTATGACCACAGTTACAACTAGTGACTAAACTATCGTCCCTTCAGACGCAGGATGTTGTTGGTTTTGCTCCTACGTGCTGCGAAGGTTGAGTAACACAAAAAAAACACAGCTGTTTGCAGTTTTAACACTTTCACACTTGCAGAGTACTTCACATGTCTAACAGAGAAAAGTGTGAGACTCTGATCACTGGTGACGTGTAAAGGAGCGGCTGGACCACAACAAAAATGTTGCGGTTTCACCGAAAACCAGCTCCGTGAAAACAGACACATCATCATCTTAGAAAAAGGATCATCTCCAAACGTCCTTTCAATTGATGGGAACAGAAAAGTGTCCAAAAAGTCAAAGTAAACATTTATTGAGACGTAGTGACAGCCATCTCTGACATGCAGCCCCACATCATCAGTGACTGTGGATGTTTGTGTGTTTTCATAAATCTCACTGGAACGGCACCAAACCAGCAGCATGACCTTGCCCAGTGCAGATTTGCGATTCGTTCCCGAATACGACTTTGCATCCACGGCGTACAAATGCTTTTCCTTAGGCCACTGTGACCTTGTTGTTAAGGTGTTTTTTGTGGCTTACATTTAGGTTTTCTGGATGTAAATCCCATTTCCTTTAGCCGGTTTCTAACAGTTCGGTCACAAACGTTGACTCCAGTTTTCTTCCATTTGTTTTGTTGTCCATTTTCTGTTTTCAAGACATGTTGCTTTAGGTTTTCTGTCTTGACATTTTGATGTCTTCCTTGGTCTACCAGTATGTTTGCCTTTAACAACCTTCCCATGTTGTTTGCACTTGGTCCAGATTTTGGACACAGCTGACTAAATTATTGAATTATCAATAAACAACATTGTGTGACGATTGACCTTCTTTAAGACGTTGGATAATCCTCTCCTTTGTTTCAAATGACATCTCTCATGTTGGTGCCATGATTCGTGTCAGGCCACTTGGTGCAACAGCTCTTCAAGATGTGATGACTCCTTTTTAACTGCAGATTGATGAGCAGATCTACTCTGATGCAGGTGTTATATGTATGAAAATATTCAGTGTGATTCCATAATTACCTCTGCTTGAGATAAAAAAAAAAGTGATCGTTACTGACTACCACACTGATAAAAATGTTCCACCTAGTAACTTTTTTTTAATGAAGATCAAACAAGATTGTTTTAGTTTAAAGTGCTTTAAACAAAAAAAACAAACATCTTCTTTGATCAACATAAAAAAGTGATGCAAATAATTACATTAATTTTTTTAGGTAGATACAAAAAATATGTTTATCAGTGTGCCTATCTCCTTAAAATATAATGAAATCGGTTTGAATATTTTTTTATGTTGATCAAATGAGATTTTTTGTTGTTGAAAATACTTGAAAATAACCCTATATTGTTTAAACAAGATTGTTTTTGTTTGATCAGCGTAAAAAAATATGCAAATAGTGAAAGTGGAACATTTTTATCAGTGCACAATGTTTTTTCTTGATTAGCGTTGCTTTTCTTCAACAAAATCAAACACAACAAACATCCTCTGAGACTGGTGATTCCATCGTTTTTGCCAAGGGTTGTAATTCTACTAACTACTGCTAACTGCTGCCGCTGTTACACCAGAAGAGGTGAGACAGTCAAATTGTGAATCCTTCACAGAGTTGATTTTTTAAAACTTTATTAACGTGACATTTCCTGTTCTAAATTTTTGAAAGTAAGCCTTTTTGTTATGGAATTTATCATCAATTTGTACAACTAAAAACTAGACAAAAAATGTATTGTCTTATAGGCAAGATATCATAAAAACCATAAATAAAAACCCCCTAAATAAGATGCGATATTCTGGGCAGATGTCAGATGTTTTGCATATTGGGTTCCTATAAACAGAGTAGTGAAACTCTGGTGTGAACATTACAGGCTTTTAAAGTACCGGTGCATGTCTCCATAACATTGTTCCTCTTTATTTAAAATACACAAAAAAGTTAAGTTTTTACAGTAAATGAAAAGTAAACTTTCACAATAGTGTTTTTGTGTTAACTTGTGGTTACAGCGGGTTTAAGCAGAGAATCAGGTGTTTATAATTGATAAGGACACAATTAAAATGTAAATACTCGTTTAAAATATAACAGACTAAACTTATCTTCTACATTGTGTACAATAAGACAAAATGACTTGTGGTTATTTTGTGTGGTTGGTTAGTATTCGTGTGCTACATCTGAAAGTAACTGATTATATAGTTTTGTGTTAATTTAACTCTACAAGGACATGTTAGAAGCTGAGTTCTACAGAACCTCTGACCCTCCTGCTGCCCTCGGGTCAAAGTCTGGAAAGTTTGACTCGAGGTGAAATAAATAAATAAATAAATAAATAAAAAAAAAAAAATTTCAAGGTCATTCATGACCACATTATTTATTAAAATTATAAATTGCACATTTTTGAAGACTTTTGCTTCTGTTTACCAGTGGATTTGTTCCAACATAACTATAAAGACTGTGAACTATTTTTCATGAATTCATGTCTTCAGGTGATGTGTTTAAGTGCACACACACCATACGCAGGTATGAGGTTTACCTGAGATTAGATTAAGGTTTAACCCACAGGATTAGAAAGTTCCACTAGCTGGATGACGGCTTTAAATAGATGAAGCAGCTGCTGCAGGAGCTTCAGCACCTCAGAAGTATCAGCAAAATATTTCAACCCTCTTCCAGTTCTAAACACTCAGGTAAGTGTCTTTCATTTTTTTAAATGGAAATTTTACAATTACAGTATTTAACATTTTATTGTAAAATCATTACATCATTAGGAGGGAGTTATTCTGTAAAGAAACCATCAGTTTGTGTTATATCTTTAGATAAATGTTTACTACATCAAATGTACCGTATAAAGTAAAAAGTAGTACATTAGTTTGTACAAATGTGCTACAAAGTTCAAATTTGAGGATTTTGAAAAAAGAAATTTACCGTTTTTGTACATCATTCATCAGGTTTTAAAATCGTTAAATGTTAACCTGAACATGACTTTTTTTGGCATCTTTTTCCTCGTAGGAATGGCTGATGTCTTCAGAAGTCTGAACCTCCTCGAAACACTCAAAGAGTCCATGGAAAGCAACAAGTTAACAGACGTGAAGGACGCAGTGGAAGATCTCCTCATCAGCAGGATCAACTTGGCTGTTGTGGGGGAGCGTGGGGGTGAAAAGGCCACCTTCATCAACTCCCTCCGTGGCCTCGGACCTGACGATGATGGTGCAGCCTCTTCCTCGTCTCCCAGTAGCCTGGAGGAAGTGGCTGGTTACCCAAACCCCAAACACCCTGACTTCCGCCTGTGGGATCTGCCGCCTGTACCCACAACGTCCCCATTCGAACCAGAGGGATACATGAACAGATTTAAGTTTCTCCGTTACAACGTTGTCTTTATGACGTTCACACAGACGCTCCATCCCAACGGTGCGGAGGTTTTCCTGGAGGCCCGTTCGCTGCAGCAGCAGGCTGTCTACTTTGTTCTCTTATCTTCTGTGACAGACACAGAGAAGAGTCTCGAAGAAAAACGGAAAGCTGGCCTGGAAGTGCTGAAATCCCAGGGTGTAAAACAACCTAAAGTCTTCCTGGTCAGGCCTGCCACCCTGGAGAAGCTTGACTTCCCTGACCTCTTGGTGGACGTGAGTGAAGACCTTCCAGAGATCCGAGCTCACGCCCTCCTGTTGTCTCTCCCAGCTCTCACCCCAACACTGGTCACCCAGAAAAAGGAGGCGTTCAAAGCCCTCATCTGGGCGGCTGCTTCCCTGTCCGGCGGGATATCAGCCATCCCTGTTCCCCTTGTGGCGTCCATGGTGGACTCGAGTATAGCAGTGCGGATTCTGACAAAAGCACAGTTCTCGTTGTGCCTGGACGATGAGTCAGTTGAGCAACTGGCCCGGCAGAGAAACCTGGAAGCGGTAGAACTGAAAAGGCTGAGGACTTGTGAACTGTCAGCAGAGGTCACTAAAGGAGGTGTGAAAAGACGTCTCGCAGCAGCAGAGAGACAACTGTCCACAGTTTCATCAAAGTTACTGGAAATGGCGATGCCTCGACACGCTCGATCAGCCGGCCGTTCCTTCGACGCCATGATGCAGGCTTTGAACGGGGCTGTGGAGGAGATGGCTGCTGATGCTGAGAAGATACTGGCAGCAGCTCTGGGAGAGGGGAAATAAAGTCTTGGGTGTTTTCTCTTTGTGCATTTCCTGCCTCTGTGTAAGAAAGCATCACTTCTGTGCTTTGACCTAGCATAGAATACTTTGATACTGTGTTTTCGTTTGTGGTTGTGAAGAACTCAGTATATTCTGTGTGACCACGAATCTGAACAAATTTAGTAGAAGTTTCTCTGTGCCTGCATATAAGACCTGATCTGTGGTGTTCGGTGTAAAAGCTTAAATACAGGAAGTGTGTGGAGGTTAAACACAGTGAGACCCAAGAGACAAAAAAAGATTTTGAAAAAATTATTTCCGCAAAGTTTATTTTAAAAAAAAGTGATGTTCACCCACTTTGTTGCTTGCATATGCAAACCTCGAGTCTGTGAACTGTAAAACTTCCTTTTTTTGAAAACTTGGGTTTTCTCTGAGGGAGAGGTGCTGCATGCAGCTCGATCTGCTGAGGTAAGAAAACATTACTATTTGTATTTTTAGACTAAAATCTCTTTGTGTTGTTTTGTAGAAACTAAAACGCAGTTTTTCAAAATAATTGTTTTGCTTTCTGTTTGGATTCGTACTAGGCATCAGTTTGGGTCATTTTGTTACAATCAATCCAACGTGATTTTAGATCCCTTATTTATTGATGTTTGTTACAAAAAAACAATGAAACCAACATGTTTTAGTATGCTCTTCAACATCAATATAAATCTTTGTCAAAAATAAAAACCACTGCTTAAGCCGTCAATCTCTCAAACCAAACCTTTTGTCAGTTTTCTCTGAACGCATGGCTGATAAAGCAAAACAAGAACCATAAAAAATGTCAGTTTTTCCCCCAAGGGTTGTCATTTTTTCATCATAAAAACAATTAAATTAAAATATTTTAAACCAAGCTGCCAAGGTTTTAGTTTGAACTGTGATGCATTTAATGCAAAATAATTATTACTAAATATACCAGGTAACTGATAGGAGCTGAGGTTAAAAATCTTTTTTTCTTTTTGCTAAAATACTTTCTTTTAAATGATAAATATCTATTTTGCTGTTTTTATTCAGAACAAAATCCTTTTATTTACAGTGTTTTAGAGAACATCCCACTTACCACGGATCTAAAAATGAAGACAGAAACGTTTGCATCAATCTGATAAGTGTTCATAAAAAAGAGGAAGAACTTCAGAGGAACGTGAAAATGAAACCTTTCGCAGTGAAATGGTTCATATTTCTGGCTCTAAACACAAGTAAGTTTTTTTTTTAATCAGTGATGCTAAAAATGTTGCATTTACTGTATAAATCACAGATTGTTACCTGATGTTTTCATTTGTTTTCTCTCAACAACAGATGTT
>JAVKLF010000042.1:3928254-3944757 GCA_034783495.1 Millerichthys robustus
GGAAATACAGATTTGTGTGAGACAACAAGAGTCTGTTATTTCCACTTTTATATACAGTAGTTTGTGCATTATGTAAATCTTACTTAAAGTCACGGAGTGTTTTTATTTTATTTACTGGTGTTGTTTTGTTCTTCTTCTACAGGCCTGCAGCTAATGTCAACTCTGTTTATGCCACGGTGAATCTGCCACAAAAAAACCAAGTGAGTCAAGCTTTTCAAAGCAAGCTGAACATTTTCCAATTAATAAACAAAATAATGCAAAACTTATTGACCTGAATGCAACAGAAGTCAGGAGCACATTTAGACTTTAATTCTATGCAACTAAGAAAAAGGCAAAGGGTTGGGGGTTTTTTTTTTCCAGATTTGTTCTAAAAACTGAATTGAAGCATGTTTCTGATGAAAAAGACAAACAGAAAGATTACACTTCATCTTTTTCCCATAACTGATGAGGATATTTATGAGGTTATGAGCAATCTCATACAATATAGTGAAATCTATTGAAGTATATTAGGGGTATGACTTTCAGCTACTACAACACCAAGATTTAGCTCAGAATCTGAGCAACTGACTGAGTGGTTTTGGATTTGCTAAGGTTCTTTAACTGTGCCGCTATTTTGAATTGGATCGACTCCAAAATGTAACCAGTTGTAAATATCCAGTCAGTGAATATTTTCTGTTAGGTTAATTCAAATCCATCAACAGATACTTTGGAGTTTATTTTACCCAGGTAAGGTAGAAAAAAATGACATCAGTGTTGCAAACATCCTTTGTTTCCATCCATTCGCAGAACCTCATTATATCCAAGCAGACGAGTCTCTGTTGGTCAAGCTGCTGTCTGCTTCCTGCAGCAGCATCCTCACTGTTTATTCAGCCAATAGGTGTTTGTGAATCCACTGCTTTAAATCAGGGAACAGTGAATGAATGGACAACTTGAAGCTTTTATTTTAAAGCCTGAATGAATCAATTCAGTTCCTGTCTGCACAGAAACCAGGAAGTCAGTGTGAACTTGTGGAGAATGATTCTGTCAACTATGCTTCTCTGCACTTTGAGAAGAAGAGAAACAAGTAAGAGTTCATATTTTGTATTTATCTAGAAATATATATATATTAGATATTAGAGATAATAGACGTCATGTTTCATGATAACGGGGTTTTCTAGGATGCCAGAAGAGGAAACGGTGTACTCACAAGTGTGCAAACCAAAACCATCTAAGGAGGTCAGAACTCTCATGTTGCAAAAAAAAAAGAAGAAATCCAGGTATAGATAATAAATATAACACACAACTTTCTGCTTTCCTCCAGAACAAAGAACAACCGAAGGTGTATGAGAACTTTAACATGATAAACTCAGTTAAACCTTCCTATTCTTATGAAGACGACTCAGATACCAGTGAGGACGAAGTGGAGCTCAGCTACTCTGAAGTGAGTTTTAAACCAAAGCCTGGTCACCAGAGAGCCACCAGAGACTCCAGCAGCTCTGAGGACACGCAGTACTCTCAGGTCAAACTCTGAGCTCAGATTTCATCACCTTACTGCCCATCTGTCACCATTTTCCAATAAAGCATGTTTATATTTGACAAAGAAATTGTAAATATGAGTTTAAACACCTTTTTTAAAACCTAACTTTAGTGCATCTCTGTTTTAGTTTGAAGTGACCAGTGTTTCATTTTACATCTACGCTAGCTTAAATTTAAGGACTATTTTATAGAAGAAAGTTATTATTTTAAAGTTATGCACACTGAAACAACGCCTTATTGTGTACTTATGGCTTAGTATTATAAACTGCTTTGTTTTAACCTTTTGTTTCACAGTTGAACTATCTGCAAATATAAACATATATAAAAACACAAAACAGTATGAATGAAAAATGTTTATAAAAGTGGCTTTTTTTCCACTTCGAATATAATTAGTAAGAAAAAACACTGTCATGATCTGCTCTGTTTTGGGTTTTTATTTTGAGCCTTTTTGTTCTCCTTAGATTTGTTATGTGTTTTCTTTATTGGATCATCCTTGTTTGAAACCGTTTATAGGTTTTCTAGTTATTCTTACTTCTGTGATGATGTTCTTGTTCCCTGCTGCCCTCTCGTGCTCCCTTGCCACACTCACTCTTTCACCTCAGTTTCCTTCCAGCTCCTTCTCCACACCTGTCACTGGTTTTCTAATCAGCCCCAGCCAGTCTTGTCGCTCTCCACCAGTATTTAAGATCCTGTCTCAGCCACTCTGTCAGGTCCTTCTGTTCCATGCCTTCCTTCCATTTTGGTTTGCCCGCCTGTGCCTGTGCCCGTGCCTGTGCCTGTGCCTTAACTTGAACCTGAACCAGAACCTGATTATTTTTGTTTTATGTTTTTGCCTGGCTGCCTGCACCATCCTGAAGTTCTGTAAGTTTTTTCCTTCAATAAACCCTAGTGATGGGTAGATGAGGCGTCATGTATCGTTTCGACCCATAGCAAAACTGTATTGATACTGTGTCACTGAATACTGACACCTGCTGGACATTAAAAATCTTAAACTTAAAGGGTGTAAAGACTCAAATAAGATGGATCCAGATTTTTAGATTCACCTAAAGTTACTCAGTCACCCTCTCACTGACCGGTCCTGTAAGAAAATCCACACTTTTTATTTATCCCAAAAGGGTGTATTCAATTCTTCCCTCCTCTTTCTCATCTCCTCTGTTATTCCCTCCATCATGCAGGTAAACCTCAGTATACACAGCTGTTTTTGACTCCAGTCCTCTTAATGTTTCCGTCCTCGAGTTCACCCTCTGATCTGGCCTGAAGTTTGACCAAGTCCACATTCATATGGAACCGGTCCTTTTCTCCTTTTTCTTCCTCCTCCTCCTCCTCATCAGTGCCTTTGCTTTCATAAATCACACCCACTGGTGGTGGGTTGGTCTAAAAAGACAGAAGTTAATGCATTTTCAGGAACAGAGAAGTAAAAAAATACTTATATGGTAACGATTTAGCATAACGATTATTCAAACATGACTAACAGATACTTAAATAATAAAAGCTTCTTGATTTTAAATATTTGGAAACTTTTTGAGAACGTTCTCAACTCACCACAGTGAGGACTAAACATTCAGAAGTTTCAGTCATTTTGTTTTGTAGTGCAGGACTGCATGTACTTTCCCTAAAAACAAAAAAATGTTAGTGATAAACTCAATGAAAAAAATTACTGACGGAGATTGGCCACATTGTTTTAAAATTAACAAACTATAGTAAATACAAAATACCATTATCGAGTCACTCATTCATGTCTCTGCAAACCAGAGTTCATTTTTACTTCTCCATTAATACGGATCATGTCGTGTGTCGGTGATGGTGTTTGCTGACTTTTGAGTTTTGTTCTTACCTGCAAAAATATATCAGCAGTGGGACGCTCAGCGCCAGCATCCCCAGTGCTCCAACTGCAGAACCAATGAGCAGAGACTCAACACGGAGGCCTGAAAATCCCCCAAACCCACAGGAGTGAGACAAAGAGACCAATGACATATATGTCTGAATGCAGCGTGCTGCAGAGGGTCCTACCAAGTGGATTTTCACTTGAGGGGATGTTAAAAGCCAGACTGTGGGAGCCCAGTGAGTTGCTGCTGAGGCACATCAGAGAGGACGTGTCTTCATTCAGACGATACAGAGTTATCAGACTCTTAACGGTTTTGGGTCCCATAATTAGCTCCCGGATCTGAATGTCAGCAGAGTGAGTGACAGGTTCCCTGGACAGTTCCCAAACCAGGGAAGGAAGAGGGTTACCCTGGCTGAGGCAGGAACACTGAAACCAGGATAAAATTTTGGTGCACCTGGAAGAGGGTAGGATCTCTGGAGGAACTGAATCACAAAATATAAAGGCTTTTTTTTTACATGCTGGAGGACAGTTTGGGGTGAAAAAAACAAACAAAAACAGACAGTTAATGCTTTTAAAAAATGTCTTACATATGACATCAACATTGGCAGACTCAGCGTTTTCAGCTCCATGGATGTTCAGAGCTTCGCAGTAAAATCGATCTTCTGAGAGTTTGGTCACATTGAAGGTAAAGACTTGATCTGATCCAACCTCCTACTTTTCTCTTCCAGCTGCTCGGAACCAGGTAAAGTTTACGGCTGCTGGGTTGGAGATAGTTGTGCAGGTCAGAGTCACAGGGCTGCCGTCCACAACTGGACCAGGCGGGTCAGCTGACACTGATGTGTTCTTAGGGGGATCTGAAAGAAGACATTAGCTCTGATAGTGCAAAAAAGTCACAGCTTTTGTGTGAGGATTATAGTTTTATCTTCGTAAGAAAATCTCATTTTGGGTTGCTTCAGATTGTAACTCATTTATCTGCTTTCCTGTGATTCTGCTAAATATAAGGAAAAAAAAGGATCCCAACAAAAACGCACACAGGATTCTGGACACCAGCACACGTGCACAACAGAGCTGAGTCATCACGGAGAGGAAACACATTCATGCAACATGAAAGGCGGTTACTGTACATGGTTCAGGCTGTATCGTTAATCTTGGCTTCACTGCATGTTTGGGTTAGTGCAGCTGGATTTACCAGAGCCCACAACAGAGAAACAAACTCACACTGAACGTCCAGCTGGATCTTTGCTGAAGTTTTTTCTCCCAGGTGATTTGTTGCTGTGCACTGATAGCCGCCACCATGGCTGGGATTTATGTCGTCAATAATTAAGCTTGGTCCCGTCCTGGATCCACTTCATCTTCTCTGAACCAGGTGTAGTTGGTCACTGGTGGGTTTGAACGACTCCTGCACTGCAAAGAAACAGAGCTGCCCTCCAGGACTGGACCAGTCGGGTCGACAGTTATTGTAGTTTCCTTTGGAGAAACTAGAAACAAACAAGAAGTAGGAAATTATTTCCATGCAGGCTACGGAGAGACATGTGTGTACGGTCATGTTTCACTCTGAATTACACCAAACATCTATCTGAATGATGGAAGAGTTCTGGGTTGGCATCAGTGCTGCAGGTCAGGATCACCGAGCTGGCCTCAGAAACCGGACCAGAGTAGCTGACTGACGTGTTACGTGGGGGATCTGGATAAGAAAATAAGACATTTATTAGAAAACAGCTAATGTTGACAAATGTCATATATACATATATGCAGTATATTGTCCTACAACAATTCCCACAATTACTGCATTTGGTTTATGAGACATTTTGTGTTGGTGCTACACCTCTGTAGCACCAGTGCTATAAGCTAAACAAAGTTAACACATACTCACAATAAACATGTACGGTTAAACCTTTTTCAAAAACAAGGTCACTATGTCCAGCCTGTCGGCTGTAGAGAGCGGTGCAGGAGAACGTCTGTCCATCGTGGACGTAAGAAGAGTTCAAGTTCATGACAGAAATCACAGATTTTCCTTCTGTGGTCTCCTCCGTATCGCCTATACTGGGTGTCCACGTTAAAGCCGGAGGAAGAACAGGACAGGGGTTAGGAGCAGCACAGTTCAGCGTCACAGGAGTTCCTTCTTCTACTTCCAGCCTGGCTGGAGTTACTGTAGGTCTAGGAAGTGAATCTGAAGAGTCAAACAAAAAGTAAACAGGTTAAGTATTTAAAAGGTACCAAAAGATGTAGGTTTATATGTTTTTTCAAAAAAAGAAACAAAAGTAAACCTTGAGCGGTGATACGGACACTTGTTGGAAAGTTAAATTTCAGTGGGTTGTCACACTGCAGTCTGAAGTAATATGGATCGTAACTGTTGGATGGGAGGTCGTTAAAGATGACGGTGCAGTCTTTGTCGTGTAGAATCCCAGTCAGGTTTCCCTGCATGACGTTCAGGTTCACATTTTCTCCAGTGAGGCCCCTCTTCCAGATGACTCTGCACGAATCGTCCAGGTGTTGATCCCGTGCTGGAGGCAGGCTGAAACTGCAGGGGATGATCAGACACGATCCACTCAGCCCTTTAACGGTCTGAGGCAGGAAGGCTGTCCACTGCTGGCACAAAGAGCCTGAGACGGAACAACGGCAACAAATAACACAAATAAGTCATTATTCAGCTGTCTGTGGCATAAATAAGAGTAGAAATGAACATGGTTAAAACGTAAAAAAAGAAAAAAACTCATTAATGCATGCAAACACTGGAAGATTATTTAAATCCAACTATATGAGAAATAGCTTACCTTGAATTAAAATGTAGATGAGGAGAGACTTTACAGCAACTGATGCGTTTTTCTGTCCTATTGATCCTAGAATATGGTGCTGATCCAAATTATTTTAGATTTAAATTAAATTAGTGCAGATAAGATGTTTTTATTTGATTTAACACACGTAAACTGAAGTTTAATTTTATAAAACAGAATCATTCACCTGAAAATGCCTCTACGTAAAAGATTTAAAGTTATAAAGTGTCAATGGAAAAAAATGACACATTGTTTCTCCAAGTCTAGAAAACATTTTTTTTCTTTTTTGTTTTTGTTAAAAACTGTTCAGGTTATGGGTTTATATCTTTAAACATATTTTTAATCTTACCTTAATTTTGTTGATATTCATCATGGTGTCGTTTTCTGATACAAAATGAAAAAGAAAAAAAATCAATTTTAGGTCATAACACACAACTTTTGAGCTGAAAAAAATTGCCCCGCAGATTTAGTAAAGTGGAAAAAATATATGAGGGTTTTACCCTACCGGCATTGGTGTTCAGTGGTTGTGACCCAACAGGATTTGTTTTTGACTGCGTCTTCGTGTCGACGCAGCTGAAAGTGTGACTCTGCAGAACAACAGGAGCTTCATGCTGCCTCTGAACAGCAGCTGAGAGCTCAGACAACCACGCCACCTTTTTAAATAAAGCAGATTTCCAACTAAATCTGCAGTTTAATGTTTGATTTCAAAACGTCTAGCCCACAACATCAAGTGTTGCTGTTTCACTGTTTTCTTTTTAACTTTGAGATAGATTCCATCAAGAAATTTTTTTAAAAACAGCTCAAAAGAAGAAAACTGCACAAAACAAAAAACATATTCACATAAGACAGTTCTACTTTATATTTAGAAAAACATGTAAATATGAATAAAACGAACATTTTCTAAATGTTTTAGAGTTGAAATACCTCAAACTAACAAATGTTTTAAATCCTATTTACAAATGAATAAACAGTCCAAGAGAAATCTGTCTTCACACGAAACACCTCAGAGAGTGAAAACGTAACTGAAGGAAGGACAACTATTTATGTGTTTGAGGTTTAAAAAGATTTTTATCAGCATCAACAAGAACTCAGAAGAACTGAAAACCTGAGTTATTTCTTTGTACGAGCAGAAACGTGTCAGAAAATTTCACACCTTTTCAAGCTTTTCACACGTATTTTAAAAAGTTGACTGCAACACAACTATATTTGTACAACATTACTCAGGTCCAGCACAATCTGCTGAATTTAATTAGGACAGACGTCGGTCGGTCTGAGTGGTCTATGGTGAACAAACTGACTGAAGAAGCACAGATGTTGTAAGGATACTAGCTTCGGTTATTTTCAGATAAAATAAATTTGGATTTAACGGCGTTCTTCTTTCAGGAGCAGCCGAACGAAAAGCAACTTTAAATGTTTGCTTTTGTCAATGGTTATGATAGAATCTTTACAGAAATGCAAACATCTCTGACGTCTCAGTCTCAGATGGAGGACAACTGGTCCAAACTTTTTTTGATTGGCTACATAGACAGTATAATAAACACATAATTGAACCTTTTGATCAATAAGTATTTATTGGTGACACAATGATAGTGTATATAATTATTTATTTGCAAACCAAAGTCATATACATTTTAAAAAAATAAATAATAATCTTGCACAAACATTTTATTTTATCAAAACTCTAGAGGCAGGAAGTGGACATCCGACAATATAAAAATATTCAACCGGAAATACCCAACTGACAGTCCAAATAAAGCTTTATGCTACTGGATCAGAACCCATCACATCATGCAGGTGTTCATGTTATTCTGCCCACCTCTGCGTAGTGTTTTCTATTGTCCTGTAGTGTATCGTAGTCCTGTAATGCTGAACTGTTGCCAGTAGGGGGAGCTCCAGCTCAGTAAATCCTTCCTGTAACTGACGCCGATGTGCACAAACTGCTGAGTAACAATGACTAGGCCTTTTGAAGCTTCATCTTCAGAACTGCAGCAGACGAATCTCCGAGCTGCCATCATTCTGTCAGTAACGTCTTCCTCCATCGTGTGAAAACATCTGCAGGGCACCTCCGACTCCTGCAGCCTCGCATGGTTATTTAGTTTGGTGAGTTCGGGCACAGGACGAGTCTATCAAAGCAGACCTCCGGTCAAAGCAGCCTTACAGTGAAGAGAAATAAAATAACCCACTGTACTGCCTGCTCGGTGGTTTCTCTCCTCCTTTAACAGTCACGTGCGGAGGTCAGTAACGACTGTGCTCGTCCGTTGCCGTGACAATAACATCCATCCAGATGCGCATGGACACAGCGTTGGACGCCACCAGAAAGAACAGACGGTCGTATGTCTTCACGCAGAACGTTAGGCTGGGCCGTGGAGACTGGAGGGAAGATGCGGACAGAGATAATGTGATGAGTCAGGACAACATATCAGCTCCTTGACAAACATTTTATTTCTCTTTGCAACGTCATTTATCTGAACACTTGTGTTTTGACAACAGGTAAAATATTGCTGTTGCAACAGCTGATTTGGAACTTAAAACACTCCCTGATCTTTAGCTGAAACAAGAAGAGCCAGTTCTGAGAGTCAGAAGGAATTCTTGAAGCGTTTCCTCTCAGAAATCTAGAATACTTTATAAACAAAAGATGTTTTTTGGTTCAAACATGCTTAAAAAATAAGCTAGTTGCAAAAAGCAGACAACAATCAGCATCAAGATTAACATTGGCTGGACATAAAGACTTTTCTAAATATTAAAAATGATTTACTGAGTCTAATAAAACTTATAAATCACACAATAAAAAATGTTGGTTTTTTTTACATTTTGTTACTTTACACCTAACAATGTGACGTGAAACCTAAATATTCAAGGCCAGAGAGCAGAAAGAAAGCTTCAGTGCAGTAATGATGTTATCTAGTATCTATGTTTGATTTCTACTAAATACAACGGTTGGTTAGTTTGTGAAAATCTTCCAGATTAAATTTCACAGATTTTGAATATGATGTAGAAACTCAACCTCTCCCTGATTTGTTCACGTCAGTTTGTGTAAAAAGCTCAAACTCACAGAGGTGGCTGTGCGTAAATGGTCATAATAAACTTCTTCTATTGCCTGGAAGTAAATAACTCCTTTCAGCTTCCTCTCATCACAGTCTGCAGACAAACAAGAACAAAAAGTTTGAGTTTTGCAAGCATTTTGTTACTTATAACTTATAACTCAGTTTCAGATTGTTCAGAAAAGGATTTCAGTGTTCACAACTCATTTTCACAGAAAAAAAACACATTTTCTGTAGTTATTTTTCCTTAAAATGGTTAAAACTATTTTTAAGCTTTAAGGTTTTTCTTCGCTAACAGTAAACCATAAAATATGTGCAGAAAGAGATGGTTCCTCATCTAATTTTATAACAATGGCCTCCCTTTACTGCGCTCAGATTGCAGCACAAAGAAGCATTTTGTTCATGCATGCAAACAAACAAATGCAAAGTCAGAGAGCACACATCCACTTCTTCAAGCCCGTCTAACCTGTATAGTAGGCGAGTCGTCTGTGGTCTGTGTCAAACAGAAACCATCTCTTCTTCCAGGTTTTCACCCTCCCCCCTCGCTTCGTCAGAAAGCCCGCACAGCGTCGAGGTGTCATCCGCAGGTCCGTGCAGCCGGCAACACCGTGACCCAGAGACTCCACGTGGGCCCGAAGGTCGAAGTTGGGAGCGAGGAAGAGCGGCAGGCTGCGCTGCTGGAGGGACAACAAGAGTTAAAGTGTGCCTCAAAATAGTCTGTTTTCCATGAAAACCAGTATGGACGTTCAGTGGCATTTTGTAGCCAATGCAGCTGCTTTTGAGTCGCAACAGAAGTTCTTTGTCAGACAAAGGAATTAAATTGTATGAGAGTTTGATAGTTTTCTGTCAGATTTTAAAAGGATTCTCAGGACTTCATTATTTTAGGATAAAAATAAAATCTCAACAGAATCTATGGAAAACTTTATATTTACGTTCTATGAAAAAAAAACTCAGTTTTTGTTTAATCTGTTTTGCATTTTTGCAATGTTTTTCTATTTGAAAATTTATCAGTTTGTTTGTTTTGATTGTTTCAACTCATTTAAAACAGATAATTGAAATTTAAATAACGTAGGTGGCTACTTTCCCCATAAAATGCTTAAATTGTAAAACTACGACAAAGCAAATTGTAGTGGCTTACAATGCTTTTTAAGTTGCATTATGGGTAAGATTTGTACCACAGTTATATAAGAAGAGCAAATCAAAGAATAAAATTAATTTTTCTCAGGTTTTGCCTCAAAAATGTCTATTTTATCAATGTTGTAAAATTACCAGATCAACCGTTAAAGCTCTGGAGAAAAATGTTTTGTTGATACCTCAGAGGGATTTGGTGAAGAAATGACTCTTGGTGATTCATTTGTCTCTGGTTCTGGCTGTAACTGGGTCTCTGGTTGTGGTGGTTCCTCTCTGGAAGAGTTGGGTTCTCCCTGGTTCCTCTCTTCCAACAACAACAACTGCCGTCGCTCTTCCTAGGTTCACACATGTATTGGAGCAACAATCCGATTTATCAAAGCTTCTTTCTATTTGAACAAAAAATACAGTGAAACTGCTCAAACATGGCTGGAAATTCGAAACCCACATTTTTATCTATTTAGTTGTTTTGCGGAGCATTTTCCAGTCTAGGAATTTGCTCCAGTGTTACTAACGTGCATTCTCAAGCATCCAGCCATCTGCTGAGAGTTTTCTTGGACATTGTGTGCGATGTGAGTGGGTGTCAGTGATAACCAGGCCGTGTCTAACGCGGTGTGTCGCTGATGATTAGCGAGGGTTTCCCATGCCAGGAGACTCACCCGCTCTCGGAGTAGCCGCTCTCTTTCTGCCTTTGCTTCTCTCAGTTTCTTCTCTATCTCTACGAGATCCAAGAGGTTTGGGCTGCGAAAAGAAGGAACAATAAACATCAGAATCAGTCATGAGTTTTTTTTAAATTTAACATTTGTTGCAGCATTGTGGATCGCTCGATTGGAGGACTCCTCCTCTCACCACTCAGCCACCCAGTACGTTAACGAACGCTGAGCCAACGTGTGCGTCTCTTAAAATCCTAAAATCAAACTGACCAAACAGGAGGTGACACAACTGACCTGGCGGCACGAGAGCTGGTTGCGCTGTTGCATGGAGTGAGGAGCGCGCCACCATTAGTGGACCCGGGTCTGAGGCCGTTACTGTACCCATTGCTGAGTCTGTGGGAAGAGACTGGGGAGACGTAGACTTCTGGGGTCTGGCTGGCTGGAAGCGAGCTCACCAATCCTGAAAGTAGAAGGAGATACAGAAGCACAGATGAAGATGGAGCACAGAGAAAAAGTTCTCCGAACCGTGGGGTATGTTCTGTTGTCTCAGATAATTCCAACTGGATCGAGAGGTTTCAGATACAGAGAATGAATGAGTTGGAGGTAAAATAAAAACACCTGGCAAGACTTGACATGACTTTGTAGGCTACTCAAATATTTAGGGACAGGTAGAAGGGGTGTGTGTGTGTGAGAAATAGAGAAACGGATAATACTGAGGAGATTTTAAGCTTAAGTATACGGGTGTTTCTACAATTCATTTGCTCAGCACAGACAAATCCTGCTCAGCATCGTAGCAACGAGTTCTCCTGACACACCTTTCATTTGACTAAAAGGGAGGGAACTGAGCAAACAGACTAAATGACTACATGAGTGCACAGTGAGTACTTTTATTGTCCTGTGTTGGAAAGCTTGAGCAATCAGGAGCGTAACGAAAAACAGAAATAAAGAAGGTTGCTAATAGATCACCCTGCACAGAAAGCGGCCTGTCGCTGGGTCTGTTGTTGCGATGCAAGCTCCTTCTTCTGGGCAAACTGACAACTTCTTTGCTTGCTTCCTAAACAGCAGAATAAAGAAAAGTTGAGAATATTCTGTGAAGTAAGTGTTTAAACAAAGAAATCTAATCGTTTGTTATCAGCTAAAGTATTAAGAATAAAAACAAACATTAAATTATCTGCTGCTTTTGGTCTAATATTTATTTTTGGGACAGCAGATTTGATTTTGTTAGCATGCAGTTTGCATCATCCATCCACAGCATTAAAACCACCCGTTTAATGTTGTACAAGCACACCTAAAATGTTCCGACTCTCTGGAACTTGGACCGTCTTTACAGAGCCAGACCTCTGTGATCCGTTTTGTGGACGTCACACTGATCCTTAGAATAACTGGGTGACGTCAGCTTTTTGTAAATTGAACAAATATGCACAGTTCAATTCAGTAAAGTTCCTGCCAACTGGGCAGCAAATTCACAACATCCTTACAAAACGGCCAGTCGATCAAGAGAATTCCCTTCATCTGCTACATTTCAGTGGTTTTAACGTTGTGGCTGATCAGTGCACGAGGCGGATAAACAATCGATCGGCTGCACACCTGTGGAGGCTTGTGAACAGTCAGAGGAGAAAGTGACATCATGCATGGAGATGAGCCGGTGATGTTTGACCAATCAGTGAGCGGCTTCTTCTCCTTCAGAACCTGTTGAACCAGATTTCATTTCAACATACGGCGACGGATTCACGATGGCTACTTGCTAAAAGAAACAAATGTAAAAGTTTACTTTAACTGTAGCTGCGGGGTGGAAGATGACAAACACTGTGCCTAGAAAAGCTGCCGCGTTAGACTTACGTTAGATATCCGGCTGCGTATTCAAACTGAACTATCATTCAAACAGGATCATGAGGAGTTTTTAAAAAAATATATCACTGCCATACTATCTCTGCTCCAACCCTCCCACACCGCTTGACTCAGAGACACATGAGCAACTCAGTCGCTTCATGGAATTCAGCATTTAACCCGTCTTTATCTCTTTCACTTCTTCCCACTGGCACATGGTGTCTGGGAGAAATCAAAGTATTGATACAAGTACTGATTCCTGAATACAAAAGCAGAAGTAAGTAAACAAACAACCCAATAGTAAAATCTGCTCAAGTGCTTTTTATGTCCTCTTCCAATCAGATTATCTCCTCCAACATTATGACCACTTGCAGGATAATTAGCCCTCCAAAGTTTGACAAATAAGACAGAAGAAAACTACATCCTGTACACTTTTCTAATCTCATCAGACCATTTCAGTTGGTTTTCCTTTTTAATGAAAATCTCTTCAGTCATTCCTTTTTTGTTTTCCTGTCTCTCCTCTCTTCGACGAACATCATTAACTAAAAATCAAGTTTAAACATCTACACAAATCAATTTGTGTCCATTGTTTTAGCTCACCGCTCGCTGCAGGGATGTGGAACGTCTTCCAGCTTTCTGTCTCTCTCTCTCTGGTGCATCTACACACACATCCAACCACAGCACCCACTCTCATGTCACTTACTCCTCCCTCTGTCCTTCCACGCCCTCTCTCCAGCTGGGTTGAGCTCTCTGACTAACTCTGTTCCTGTCTGGATCTGATTTGTTTTTTCCTCTTCCAGATTGTGTCTTCTGCTCTTTTTAATGGTGCTGCCACAACCAAAGACAAACCACCGCGGGATGGGATGAAGTCAGTTTATTACTGATTGAGTGAATCATGTATTCTGTGACACCATGATTTCATAACAAAAACATAGTATGGAGTTCCATAAAAGCTGTAGTAAGATAATAGGTGTGAGATTTAATCAAACTGAATGACCAGAAGGGCTGATGAAAGGACAAGAGAACATTATGTTGGGAGGGTTCATTTATAACTTTGTAAAACAAAAATCAAATGAATTTAGATGTATTGTATATTCATTAATGTTGTCTAAAAGTTCTGTCAGCATGTATTCAAAATGTGTGCACAGAGGCATGTAAATAAGCCCAGGTGTTCTGATCCACAGCATTTCTTTTAGTTCCAAAACATCCAAAGGTCTAAGCTGGAATATCTGATTGAAAAGCGATACGATTAAATTATGAACAGTTGTTCCTTTTTCCCTGACTTTATAGAAGAGATTAATTTCAGCCCCTTGTCCATGTGTAGTAGGACATACAACCCCAATACCCAAAGAGCTGGGACATTTTGTACAAATAACAGAATGTCGCGATATGCAAAAATCAAAATCTGCAAAAAATAAAATAAAATCTGCAATCCCTCGTACCGTTTGAGTTGTGTGGATGAGTTCCCTCTTTTCTTTCCTCAGGGCGTTCAGCTCCCTCTCCTTCTCTTTCTCCATCTCCTTCAGCTGTTTCTCCAACTGCTGGACTCGCTCCTGAAAAGTCAGACAACTATTTCCATCAGCTTCAACCGCCATATGGTTTCCTCTTCACAGAAGACCCGCAACAAAATCCAGCAGCTGAAGTATCTGGCTGGCATGAGTTTCAATGATTTGTTCAAAATGCTGTGATTTATTCTTTTTAAAAAGCTCCCAGAAGAACTGGTCTGTGTGTTTGTCAGAGTGCAAACTGCGCTGCCCAGATCAAGCCGATCGTTTCAGCGGAGACACGATGCAAATTAAATGTCCATTTCACAAGTTCATGAAAATCACGGAAAACGAGTCACGTGACTGGAGGGCTCGAAGATCTTATGAACTAATGAGAGGTTTACACAAGAGGAAGACACTGAATGAGACGTATGGACAGAAGGACAAACTGTCATGTGCAGCTGAGTCAACTCATGTCCCACTCGCACAATCCCCATCTTCCCTCCCACTCCTCCGCCAGCATACTCAGGCTAACCGAGGAACAATTCCAACATTATTGTCACTTTATGGGCTTTTGAATGAGATTCTACAGGGTATGGAGGATTATTAAAATACTAAAAAATACAGCAAACATTCAGCCTGGATATTCTGATTGGTAGAAATCGGCCACCATAAAATAAAATTGAAGCAATTGGACAAAATTTTAAAAGAATCAGGGCTGCACTGATTTAGAAAGATTGGCACCAAACATTGAAAACATCAGTCGATTTAAAAACATTTAAATAAAATAAAAGGTATGCATTACACGTGTTATTTGCTTCTGTAGAGGCAATCTCAAATTAATATTTATTTACCTAATAGAACTGAAAATTTATCATTTAGGGTATAAAAAAAATCATCTTACATTTTCTGAAGCCAGCATCTTGCAGCTGCAAATGGTTTGCATGTCACTAAGTGACGATGTTTATCTTTTGCACATAGCTTAAATAGTTAATTCATGATGCTTTTGGCACATGTATGATTTGGCTAAAGTTAAAAGAAGACTGTCTCATACAAAGTTAATTAACTTTAAAAATCTGTTTAAACCAGGTCAAAGGACGAAGGTTTGAAGAGGAGCAGGATGAATCGTCTCACAGGATTTTCAGGTCAAGCATTTTATGTTCTTGATCAGTGGGTCCTCAATCCTGGTCCGCAAGGGCCACATTTCTGCATGTTTTAGTTGTTCCCAGCTTATCAGAACCTCTTCAGGTTTTAAACCTGGCAATCACTCATTCATTCCACTCAGGTGTGTCAAAACAGAAAACCATCTAAAGCATAAAAGACAGTGGCCCTCCAGGACCAGGATCGGGCACCAATGTTCTTGATGTATGTCATACTCAAAGTAAAAAAGTTCATATAATACAACATTATATACCAACAATAAGCTTACGCCTCGTTAGCGTTGTCACTGTTGGAGGATTTGCACATGGTGATGTTCCTGCCTGTGTCACTATTTGAGGAGGGGGAGGAAGGATGCTGAGTCTTAACCTGCAGTAGAAACCATGAACTGTACCACATCAGATCTATGAGCTCACCCTCATCTGATGCTCTGTGTTCTGCTGGGCGATAAGTAAATAAGGACTTACTTTTAGCTCAAACACTTTATCTAGGCAGATGAACTGCACTGAAGATCCATGCCAGAGACTGTGATTATTTTAGGAGGAGCACAGATTTGTGACTTTGAAGCCGACTCTCTGGTCAGCCTTCTGCTTATTTTTACTGTCAAACTAATTAATTTCACATGGTGCAAAACGTTTTCACCAGAAAAGAAAAAAAATAAACTGTTTGAAGTTGGAAAATTAGAAAGGAACAGTTTAGAGCAAATTCAACATGTACACTGTAAGGGAGTCAACAATTTGTTTGAAACTGTATCCAGCTTCACTGTAGAGATGAGTCCTAGTGTTGTTCTGTCCAAGAACAAGTCTGACATCACAAATCTGCACTGAGAAACGTTTTGTGTGGACGTAAATATGGAGCACATGACAGACTGAGAAGCTGCAAACCCGTGGAGAGCCGGAGGAAGCAGCTGGGAAATTCTCTGAAGAATCCCCGTTTACCTGCGCTGTGTTGACCGCATGCTGCTGACATGAGATTTCCTTCTCCATCTCCCCTTCCTGCAGTTTCTCCAACGTGCTATCGTCTTCCTCATCCATGCCACTTTCTTGTTCCAGAACACGAAACTCCCAGTCTTCAAAAGCCCGAACAGCAGCTTCCATC
>JAVKLF010000042.1:3983359-3996625 GCA_034783495.1 Millerichthys robustus
CACACACACACACACACACACACACACACACACACACACACACGCACACACACACACACACACACACGCACACACACCTCGAGGTAGACGCCCCATGGCATGACCAGAGTTGCCAGCAGCAGATCGGACACAGCCAGGGAGACGATGAGGTAGTTGGTGGTGGTCTGCAGAGCACGCTCCCGTGACACCGCCACACACACCAAGACGTTCCCGAACACCACGCAGAAGATCAGCAGGACCAACAGCACGGCGTAGAAGTTGTACGGAGGAGAGGAAGGTGTCAGAGAGCCGGTGCAGTTGGAAGTGGTCATCAGGGAGGAGGAGGAGGAGGAGGAGGTGGGGAAGGATACAGAAGAATATGAAGGGTCATGGGTGACAGAAGCTGAAAAGTTGTTCTCCTCCCCTAAAGTGGAGGAAAGGGCGAAGACTGGGGAGGAGGTCAGGTCCGACTCGTTGGCTAAAGACATGATCACACTCCAGTGAACATGGTAAAGCTGAAAATCGACAACACAAAGAGAGGAAGAGAAAAATAATGAGACCTAACAAAACTGACCCTTCATTTAAGTCACTTTCTCTCAATAGAGAGGGTAGAGTGACTGAAGCGTTCTTTAGTCTCACCTCAAACACACATCCAAACAAAGCAGATTTTAAAAGGACAAATACAGCATCCTACCTGTGTCCACACAGGACGACTGATAAAGGCCTCTATTGTTGCCTGAAATGACTGGAAGCAGAACTGAGAAAAGTGTCTTCACGTTTTCTGTTTTTCTTTGTAAACTAACAGACCAACTACTTTGAAGTGTTGTGCAAGAAGTTTGTGCAAAAGTGTATAATACCTCAGATCAGCGATTTGACCTTAAAATCCAATAAAAGCAAACAAAATAAAACATAACAACACGTCCTCTAAAATACTGAAAAGTTCCAATGAAATAAAAATCAAACTCTAATGCAATTACAAAAAAAATGATAAATTATTTAATAATTGCCTTCGAGACAACCAGGAAGAAGCAACTTAGAAGAAGACTTGGCCAGACACAAACTGACTTTGAAGTTGGTGAAATTATTGAGCAAAACTGATCAATTATTGATTCAAAATCTTCTTCAAATACCAGGTAAAACAAAACAAAACCGACTGACAGAACGTCATCAGATAATATATTTACATAATGCATAAAAACCTGGGTGAATCATTTAAAAGCCATTTAACAGATGTGTTAATCTGTGTCCTCATTGATGCTCATGTTTTAGAGAAACCAACAACCAGATGGGTTTTTACATCACTGATCTGTAGAACGTGACATTCAGTCCATCCAGAAGATTTTGACATTTAGATTTGTGAGGCCGTCAAAAAAATCTGAATCTCAGAGGAGACTTCTGCATTCTGACACGGCCGCTTATCTTCCATGAATTACATAGATTTGTTTACTTAAATATTCATATTTACATTTTGTGGTGTACATTTTGTAGCAGAGATGTCCTTTGCTTTGACCACTGCCTGCAAACAGGGTGTAAACTGTCCCTCAAGAGGATTAATGCTCAGCTGTACACTAATCCTGCGTTTCATGGCCATCAGTGGAGAAAGGTTGAATTAATTCCACTTGAGGGGTGAGCTTAGAACAGAATGGCTCTTCTGACCAAAGAAAAACGAAAAGGCAGGTGTTCTGATGTGCAAACTGTCCCTCACACCTGTTTGTTAGTGAGTCTGGGACTTAGACAGACAAGATGGATGAGAAAGACTGACTCGGATGATGCATGAAAAACTGAATAAGACAATCTGAAATCTGCAACTATCAGGACTTCTACATTCAGAGAGGACACGATGATGATGATTGTCGAACCATTTCTCTCTTTAACGTTCCACTTTTATATTCAACAACCAGGTTTAGATTATGGTCGTACAACGCCAAGGAAAACATAATCTAAAATATTTATTACCAACAGGGAATGGAAATGGGCCACTGACATAAAGCATCTCTGTATGAAATCCCCGGTCAGACTGAAGGTCATGGTCATGAATGCCTCAGACAGTCTGACAGTCGATGCTGCTGATCTGCATTGATAACCCACCTACTGCAAGATGTGCTGGACTTACGTCAGTCAAAAAACTCTCAGATGAACTCTCACCCGTTGACCTCAAAGCTGAGCACAGCACCAGTAAGGTCCGTGGGTCGATGAGGAGTAGCAAACACGTCTCTTTGCTGCCTCACGCAGAGTGACAAACAACATCTGGACCGATGTGTTGCTTCATTAAATCAAAGCAAAACAGAATGTGCAAAAACTGTATTGCATTATATTTATATAATAACCAAATTAAGAGCGTTGGACTTGAAAACGTATCAAACTGGATTCAGTTGGTAAACTTGATGTTTGTAGAATTTATGCAAGAACATAAAAAACAGCCGTTACATGCAGCCCTAGACTGAATTTCATGTTATTTAAAGTTTGTTCAGACATTTTTCATTAAAATGCAAGTCATAGTTGTCAAACACTGCCAAAACAAAGCATGTAATACCTAATCTTCTCGGCAGAAGAATATATAAACGTACCTAAAGCTTTATTTTTCTGAAAATGTCCCCAGTCACATCTGTGGACTAAACCCAACAAATCTCACTTCATTTTCCTTCAGAAATTTGTTCAAAAATCATCAAAGAGCAAAAAGCCTCAAAGACAGAGCAGAAAAAAACACTATTAGTTGCTTCTCTAAAGCTGCTGCAGTCAACAATAAGCAAAGAATACGACAGATTCAAATACTGGCTCGGTTTTTGTCCTGAGCTTCATTAGAAACTCGAGTATTTATTTTGCAGTTCCAAATCTCCTAAACAGCTCTTGAAAGGAGCGTGTGGAACAGCTGTTTTTCTGACACGCATCTCACCGTTAACACCAGGCACCAGACAAACACCACAGAGCTCCGAGTCTGAGAAGGCAGAACAACGCCGGACCACCAGCTGTGCTTGGTCATGTTTGTCACCATAAGAGGTGAGACGTTTATGTGGCAGTGGGTGACAGGAGGAGGAAAAGAAAAAAAAAGATCAAAGTTTAAAATGCAGCATTGCTCTGCACAGACTCTGCTAAAACAATGGCCTCATGGGGGAAATGATAGGTTGTTTGGAAGTCTTTGAACATCTCATTGTGAGAATCGTTTCTCTCTGTGAATTATCATCAGTCTGCATCTTGCGTTCTGCTAAAATTAACTCCGGCTTTCTCGTGCTTGTGATTATGATCATTTCCTGAGTTGTTGTCTACTCCTACATACAGTCTGGTGAAGTTAAAGACATTTGAACATGATGCATGGTACCTAAGTGTGTTTTAGAAGAAACTGTATATACCAAACATTACCATCCTGTAGGTATTGTATTTAACAACTGATTTATGTTAAAGGTTTGACAAAGCCCAAAGAGCTTATAGAGTGGGATGGGTGGTTAAAGAAAATAATCAACAAATCAAATAGCTTAGTTAAATTCTTACATCAATCCAATTAAAGTTCTGTGGACTTCAAAAGGCTGAGCAGAAACAAATCCACCCAAACCACCTGAAGAAAGTTTAGCAAAAACAGCAACAATATAGTTTTTACACGTTGCCTCTTTTTTTAAAATTAAAATGGCATGATGTAATACAGAACTTTGGGTTCATGTAAAGTTGCATTAACCTAATTTTAAAGTATGATAAAAGATTATATTTAAACTAAACACAACTGAGCAGAATTAACCAACTTCTTTCAGAAATGAAGTGAAAAATAGCCTCAGTTAGAATTTGCTGTGGGTAGCCATGTTTTTACTTCCCATGTTCTGAATCCAGTAAACGCAGCAGGATTTGAAGCTGAAGTTCTGAAGAGATAAAGATGAGGAGGATAAATAGTTCTGCTCTGAGCCGGAAATCAGACGTAACAGTATCTGGGAAATCTCGGCAGCTCACCAAGGAGGCTCCACACAAAGAAACAGGCTGTGGGTCTGTTCAGAAACCTAATGGACCTTTATGGTTCATATTTTGTCTTTTTTCTGAGCCATTTCGTTTAGTACGGCTGCTAATTACAACCTTCATGACACAAATTTATGTTTAATGTGGAAAAAAAATCAATGTTTGAGGCACAGCAAAAGTAATATCTGTATTATTCTCTTGAATTTATGAAGACATCAAATGTTTCAAAGACACAAAACCAAAGCTGAATCAGTAAATGTATTTAGATCAAAAGAATGTTATAATTTCTCATCATACAACTTAGATTTAATTATTACTCTTAATATCTAATCTTCTTACAACAAAATTAATTAGACTGATTTTAAACATTTGCCACAAACGCAGATCAGTTCAGGCAGGAACACACTTTGTTTTTTAGGTGAGTCAGTTTTTATCTAAAAGTCTCATCAAGGTCTTCAGACACACAGCTGCTGTTATTTGAATCGCTCGCATTTAAACATTGGAATATTGTTCATTTTAATTAAAAGTTAAATAAAACGACATCAGCACGCTTTGTCTGTTAAATTCCATTTCCTTTGTGCCATTTCTACTTCCCCATGCCAAGCACAACTGCACATTACTCTTTGTCTTAATGCCATTTATATGTTTTAAAAGCGGTAGGTATGCAGACTTCGACTATATTTCCTATCTTTTCGTTTTGATTCATCTTGTTGACTTTGTTCTTGCAGGATAAAGTTCTACGATTTCTTGCAAAATGAAATAGCACTCCTTCCTCACTGCATCGTTCACTTTTTAACCTCAACTGTCCCCTCAGCTGCATCCACCCCTCTTATCTCTCCGTCCTCATGTCTTTGTTATGCTTTCTCTGTAGTTCTGCTCATCCCTGGACACTCTTGACAGGTCTATTACAATCTCAGCTCCGTTTGGCCACAACATGGCCGTTAAAAAAAAAAAAGGAGAACTGCCGATAAAAGAAGAGAGACGAGTTTTCAAAAATGCACTCTCCTCTCAGGCTGAGGCGATGAGCTGGCCCGCAATAAATCTTTCATTTTCTAACACGGAGAGGCAGGAATGAGTCTCAGCCACAGGGAATGATGTTCGGCTGCAGTTTAATCAGCTTTCTGCTGAGGCACAAAAGCAGCGCCTGGCTCAACGACTCTTTGGCAGAACTCCTCACACAACTCTTTTGTTTCGTATGATGAGTCAGTGACTTGAAAAAAGAAATTACAGTAAACTAAACTGCATCATGTAAAATGAATCTGACATTTGTGTTCATACTAGAAAATAAAAAGCCACGAAAGATAAACTGGCTTTTGTGGGCGTTTAATTCTACTTTATGTTTAGAATTAAAAGGATTTTGAGTATAGCTGTAGTCTCTCGGAAGGCAAAAATTAATTATGCATTTTTTTCCTTGTACTTTTATAAATAAATAATGAAAATCCTCCACAGAGTAATGTCCTCAGTCACTCAGTAAAAGATTTAAGGTGTAATCTGCCAAAAAACACAAAGAAATGCCGTAACACAGAGAGTATCCTAAATCATTTCCTTCTGTAGCTGTTTGTAATAATCACCGGAGTTCACCTTTGATTGGACTTCCCAATCAATTGATTAACAAGCAGAAGGGGGGAAAAAAATCACTCCCACACTGAGTCACTTCAGGAAATCTCAGTCCTGAGGCCACGCTCCACACCCGTCACACACATCTATTATTCAACAAGCAATTTGGCATCTTCTCCATTTCTCGTTCAAAATGAGATACTGGAGCTTTTGGAAGTCCCTTCCAAATGATGTGAGCCTGATGTGCACAGACTTAAAAGTAGATCAATTGCACGAGCATGGACCGAGAAGGAGAAAGTGCTAAAGTGTGGCGTGTAATAAGACTGAAAACTAAAGGCCGTATATCTGTTTTGTAGGAAACATTCCACCACGAGGGAAAAGAGGGGACAGCAGGAGACCGACGAAACGTGTTCAGGGCATCGATGTCTTCAAGTTGAGCCACTTATTTACTTGCTTGGCCCTCTCCCTGCCGGAAATGTGTGTTTTTAGATTGTATGAACAATATGAAAATTGTACTTTATTAAAATTAACGATTATGAGCTGAATTTTATTTATGTATTTAGAACCATGAAGTTAAACAACACATTAAAGTATGGTGCCCATCAAACAATCATAAAAACACTAAATGATCTAAATAACATTTAAAATGTTGTTACTTTCTAACTTTTGGACAACTATCGATGCACAGCCTGCCAATTATGTAACAACACAAAAAAAATCAATCCAAGTGCTGTGAAACAATCTAATCAGAGGAAATCAAAGTTTTCCACTGAGCACCATCTTTCTGAGAGTCTTTGACATTTCCTGCTCCTATTATAACTCCACCTAAATATGCTCACTTTATGCTTTACTTTGACAGATTTTATTGACAAATGATGAATTGTTTTATTATATTATATAAATTTAAAAAACCTTCGGTGTCCAAATAGTTTTTAAAGATGTAACAAAGCTTCAATTTTTGGGATTTTTAAAATTACCATTAATTGATTAGTCAGACAGTTTTGTAAGCATTATGAAAGTAATTGTGGTAAAACTTAAAAGCTGGTGAATTTAATATGGAGCTTTACAGCTTAAGGTTTAAAATCAACACAATTAAACACTTAAAAACATGCAAATCACCTTAAACTTGGTCTACAAGCTACTGCTTTAGTAAAAACTTCACCACTAAACACCTACACTAAATGGTTTAAAAATCTTTAAAAAACATAAAAAGTCAGATATAAAAACATTTTTTCAGAGAATGCACAGATGCCTTCACTTGTATTTAAATTGAACTTCCGTCACATCGGCAGGATCACTGCAGCTTTTTAAAGCTGACTTACCTTCTGCTCAGGGATCGATCCACTTTCCGGGAGATCACCTCAGACCGACCCTCCCAGCCTGACCCGGGTCAGGTAATAAAATGTGATCACGCGCTCCTCGCTGATGAACGCGCGGCTGCTGGTCTCCCCGCGGACAGACAGAGGATGGAGGGAGGAGACAGAGAGAGAGAGAGAGAGAGAGAGAGAGGACGGGAGGGGAGGGGGGATGCTCATTCAGGGTTTAGGCTGTTTGTTGTTGGAAAAAGAGCAGCAGCTGCTCGAGCTGCAGCCACAGAGCTGTGCGTGACGGATTCACAGGGGGCGGAGCCAAATACGTGTCAATGCTTTCATCTGATTGATCCCACAGTTAATGAAGCTTTAGCTTAAAATCTTTGCGCTGTCTGTTGGTAAGGAATAGGTTAAGGGTTATCCAGAACATTATCAAATGATGCAGGTATGCACTCAATGTAAACAAAGACTTGTTTTTGTTTGTTTTCGTTGTGTTTCAGTTTTTCCAAGCGTCTCCTGAGCCGTCAGTTCGCTCTTCCTCATTCAGTTCCTGCTCCTCGGCTCCTGCCCCGCCCACTCTCACCTGTTCCCAGGTGTCTCCTCTCCTCTCATCAGACCCTAAAGTCCCCCCAGCTTTCACTTCACCTTCAGTCTGGCATTGTGATTATCAGTTTCCTATTTGAACTGGTATGACATTGCGTTGCACCGATGAGTCTTTTCAAGACTTCTACGAGCCAAGAAGAAGTTCACGTGCAAAGATTGCAAAAAGAAAATTCTGAGCAGCGACTTGTTCAAAAATGTAAATCACAAAACAGCGAGCAGGGCATATCGAGCAGAAAGCCACGAGTTTCCTCTCTCCCTCTCTCAGACAGCTTTTTTCCCCCCTAAATATGTCCAGATCAGCCTTCATGCTGCACATTAAGCTTCAGGGAAGGTTCTACTTCAGCTTTTAAAGCTCTAATAAAATGTCTGCAGGAGAGCTGCAGGCACCTTAGACCAATCGGTTCTGGGGGTTGATGGTTCTGGTAACCTGGGAGTTTCCTGAAGGATAACAGATCTTTATATGCCTTTGACCACGGGACACACTGATGCTGCAGCTCAGAGTGTTTCAGAGTGATGTAAACGTCAGCCAGGGCTTGAGTCATTCCCCACGACAAGCTCATTTTACCTAAATTAGTTTCATCTTTGCAAACCTCCAAGAAATTAATTACTTCACTCCATCATCCTGCTAATAGCCAGAGAAAATAACTCCCATGTCTCTGCATCTGTATATGCAAAATAAAAGTAAAAATGCTAAATGTATCTGGATGTCATTGGAGCCTTTATGCAAGGATCCATTAAAGCTTGGTTTGGATTTCCAGTGTCTTGTATTCTTTTTTTTTTTTAAATTGTCCGATCTAGCTGCACAATTACCGTCCTGAGTAAACTGAATCCACACAAATATTCACCTTATTTGCTGGAAGCATGTTGCTGCCTGTGTTTATTTTCCCAATACGTTTCACTGCTTTCTATTTTTATGTTCAAGACCAAAGTAGGAAGCATCTGTTTGCTCAGTTTCATGCAGAAGAGTCAAAATAAATGAAATGAAATCATTTTATTTCAGAGTGCACAAACACCGAAGAGAAAAACTCGGATTAACAAAGACAAGTGAGGCACACTATCTCTAAATGCTGCTTTTAGATTTTTTTAAAACTCATTCAACATAAAGAAGTCAGACAGGAAGTAGATTAGATCACCGCAGGGGACATTTTCCTCCTGTGTGTTTGGTTGTTTTACTGCCAGTCCACTTCTAATGCTCTAAGTGATAGAATGTCCCGGAATGAAGCGGCCACCGGGGCTTTCAGAGCTCACTGAGACTTTTGTAACGAAGAGTTATCAGAGCTCAAAGGTAATTCAGTTCTTCTTTTAGCCCGAACAGCTCCAACCTTCAAAGTACAAAAAAAAACCAACAACAAAAAAACAAACAAACAACTGAAGTGAAATAAATTGGAACATTTTAAGAGTGGAAGAGGCCAGCGCCAGTCCTACAGATGTCTACAACAACCCACTTGGTTTTCTGGAGGTTGAGGATTTATTTTGGGGCTTTATTTCTTTAACAGTTGAAGTTCCGTTATTAATACTGACCTAAAAAGGCTCGACGGTCAGACAGAGCAACACTGGATCAGATCATCATACTGCTTCAGCTAAATTTACACATTATAAATTTGTGCATTTAAAAAAAAGTTTCTGTAATTGGTGTTTTATTATTTTACTCACCTTTTATTTTTTTAAAATCCCAACGAATCTCTCGCACAGAGACTGCTGGAGACAGGTACTAACCAGGTGACCCAGGAAAGAGGAGGAAATAAAATAGATTTAAATGGAAATACCAACAAATTACTTGAATGACTTCTGTCTGAAAAACACAAAAACCTTCAATAAGCTAAAATAACTTTTCATTTAGTTCTATTTAAAAGCTTATCCGAGCTTTGGCTGTTAAAAATAATTGAGTTTTAGAAGAAATAATCTGCTGAGCAGAAAAGCTTATTGTTGAACCCTCTGAGCACAAACAACATTCCATAAAATTACATTTACTCCTGAACAAACATTGAATTAATCCAAACGCAACACCTCGAACCTCATCATCAACAAAAGGCTCTGTCCTTGTGGGGGGGGAAAAAGAAGCATCATCCTAAACATGTTACTGAAGGTTACAAACTGAATGGAGCCATCGTTTGCAGGAGTTCATTTTTTTAGTCAATCTTTAAAACGCTCAGTCCATCTGAGCTGATGGCAGCCCCTCCCTCCACCCTGCAGGGGCCCGACTCCACGTGGAGCCTATCTGCTCACCCATTCATGTCTGTTTCCAGATGTGGGGATGTGTTTCTGCCTCCTCCACAAGGCTTTGTGTTTCTGGACAGTTCAGCAAAGCTGCAGCTCTGGATAATAATGGAGGCACAGAAGCATGATGGGTAAGGTTAGTTTGGGCTGTTTCTTGGTCCTGTCAGGTTTTTGTAACCTGGCTGACTCTTTACAGCAACATCTGAACATTAGACTCAATAAAGTTCATTTACTAAAGAGGTTTGATAAATGAGCACCTTTTAAAGCCACAGCGCTAATAGTTTTATGTCCTCTGGCCCTTTTAAAACAAACATATATGGCTGTTTTGTGTTCGAGCATCACTAATGTACTGTATGTCTACATACAGTATGTGACAAACTGCCATTTAGAAGTTCTCTTCACATGATGTTTAGTCCGAATGCACAAAATCCCACCCTGTGAAAATAAACGCTACATCTCAACGTACCGTTACCACTGTGGAGCCAAGTGATGGAGCAGTGGGCTCGTCTTAAACCATTGAGTCTGCTATGATCTGTTTTTTAAAGTGTTCTGTTGGTGATTTAGCCGTCAGGCAGAGAAACATCAGTTCTACACCAAATTGCTAAAAAAAGACTAATTAAGACATTTCAATGGCCCAATTTCTACAGAAAACGTCACTTAAAAAAGTTCTTAGATGAAAAAAAAAACACAAAAAAACAATCAAGGTGCCCGCTTTTCTGTTAAGCATTTTTAAGATGAAACTAATCTGCAGGCATCAAAGATTTATGTCAGAAATTGTTTAAACTCACCAGGGTGATAAAAATGTTCCAAGCAAAGAACAAATCTTTTCCAAAGGAATAAAAGTGACAAGAAGCAGGTGCAAAGAGCCGTTTAAACAAAGTCAACCTGTGAAATGGGACCGTTTCAACGCAACTGAAACTCCCTGCTATAAAATGACAGATACCCACAGAAATGAAATACGGCACCACGAGAGGTCGATGCGATTTGAGGCAATTAATTTTATTACGATGTGATGGGTTTGACCCTGAACTCTCCCTTGCAGGAAAAGCAAATCAGTGTGAGAGTGGCAAGACTGAAGGAAACGGCACAGACTTGAATCACTCTTGGTTGTGAATGTGAACGGACCTTAAACAAAAAAAACAAAATAATCAAACAGTCCAAAACCCGGTTACGTTAAAAATGCATCTTTGCAGAGAATTCAAACCTTTTCATCTCCCCTGCATTTTACTCTCCCTCCTAACAACTCCTCCTTCTTCATTTCCCGTCCACACGCCAGCCTTCTAATCCCCTCGTCTGAAGTGCAACAGACCCAGTGGCTTCCAGCGCAAAACAGGCTGCGAAGTAAATTAGAGAGCAGAGAGGGGACTCAAGATCAGACAGGGAATGAAAAGGAAGAGCCTCTCAAGCTGCAAACTCAGAAGAAGATGGACAGAAATGAGAGCGGCTGAGTGCAACGTTTGAATAATGAGAAAAAAGCGCAGCATTTATTAATAAAAATCATGTTTTTATTTAGACACATTTTAAGTACTACAATTAAAAGGTATAACACAAAATACCACAAGCTGTTCTTGACAAATTTAAACCCAAACCTATATCATACATACAGCATCTACATAAAACAAGCAGGCAGTTGTTTTAATTTTCAATTAATCAGACATTCCAAAACCTGAATGAAGACAAAGTCGTACGAAACAAAAACATCAGTCGCTGCGGCAATTTAGACAATAAAGCAAATCTTCCCAAACTTTAAGAGTCATTGCTCAAACGTTTCTTTTTCTGGATTAGTCTTAGCTGTAGCCTTAAGTAACAGACACCTTTTACCTGACTTTGGGTTGATCTCATCAAAGTCAGCCGCCCGCTCCAGTCTTATCTCAGCCACTGGCAGTCAGCACAGCGTGAATCCTCACTCCACGCTCTGTAACCTGAGGTGAGCTCCAACAGGCTGCAGCACAGGAAACTCAAGTCCTCCAATGTTCAGCAGCACACAATGAAGGAAACTGTACTGCAACCCTCAAGAGAAAAAGCTTAAAATAAATCTAAAGCTAACCCTAAAATTTGACTCCAGGGAAACAACTGAATGGATTCTTTTTAGCTCTGTAGTAAAACATTTAAATACCTGAAGTTATTTCATTAACATCCGTGTAAAAAGTCAATAGAAAGACAGAAATCGACAACAAACGGTTTATTGCTTCTTTAAAGTGAAGTAGCTAATCTTAAGAACAACTATGGCTTCTCCGTGTTCTTCACCAGGACCTGCAGCGCTGCGCTCACTCCTTCCGTGTTTACACGCGACACACGGCGTATTTCTCAGGGCACGACGGTGTAAGGCTGGTAGGGCAGAAGTTTCTGTCGTTCATTGATCGCATAAATCCATGCTGGTTTCACAAAGTTCAGATTGCCATTTTCCATCAGCGCCTGAGATTGAAGTGACATTAAGTGTCAGACAGGAGAACGTGTAAAAATGTCTCAAATTACACAAAAACGAAAGACGCAGTGAGGCAGAACGAAGTCCAACTCTGATGCCAGTCATTAACAGGTTTGAATTTTTATTGGGAACATTAAAATACTTCAATTTGAACTTTTTTTTGGATATCCTTGAAAAATTATAGTAAGTGCATGTTAATAATAATAATTTTATATATCTAAAGCGTCTTTAGAGGGTATTTTTTTGTTTCCTCCAAAGCATTTTAAGAGTTTTAGTCCTTTGTGTAATTGAGCAACAGTTACACGTAGCAATCTTCCTCACAAATGTATCGGTTGGAAGGGGCAGATAAAAGCAGCTTTCACGTCTACTCAAATGTTAAGCGATAGGCTGATGTCGGACATCTTTATTTGCCCGTGGCCGCCATCCATCGACACGTCAATGGAAGAAATTAAAGTTAGAGAACTCACATCTTCGAAAGACTCGTGCCATCCTTCGCTGGTCACAACAAACTGCACTTTATCTGACATGTAGTCCTCGATCACTCTGAGGCAAAGAAAGTAAAGATCAACGCAGTCAGAACTGAATGCACCCTTTAGTTTCAATTAGGCAAACGGTGAACTGTTAGAAAGTTCTTGTTACTTCCAGAACACAAAAGTCCCCCTCACCCGTTAAAGGCCACGATGTACCGCAGCACCAGTCGCCTCTCATTGTTGGGAAATTTACCGTAGAGGAAAAAGTGCTTTCCATTCAGGAAATCTGGAAGAAAGCGGAAACCAGGAAGAGAACAAAGGAGACAGGCGCAACACAACACACAGGAGAACAAATTAAAAGTGGCTTTTGACCAAAAAAAAAAAAAGACAAAGCATATAAACAACCACAACCCAGCTCTGTGTCTGTGTTCACTTATCGGTTTACTTTTATTGTCAGCAGCTGAAATCTCGGATGCAAAAAGACGGCTCTGTTCCTGAGAGATGGAACATGAACAACAGACAGGAAGTCACTGAGATAAGAGCAGAGACAGACGTGCCTGGTAGCTCAGGGATGGGATGTTCCTCTTCAGCTTCAGCGTCTGTGTTTTCATCTGTCGACCCGCCGTATGGATCTTCATCTTTTACCGAGGTTTCTCCCTCCGCTGCTCTCCTCTGCCTGCTCTCTTCCATCCTTTTTTCCCCATACCTCTGCAGCTCATCTTCTGTGTCTAATCCAGATTCATCATCATCATCATCATCTCCTGTGAAA
>JAVKLF010000042.1:4138048-4151083 GCA_034783495.1 Millerichthys robustus
TTTATCTTGATGAATTAGCTCCCTAATGTGAAAAGGAAAATTAATTTGTATTTTCTTTCTCCAAATAGATCAGCATTAATTAAAATTTATGAAGCATGTCAATGTAAAACCTTGGTTGTGACAGATGTGGTTTAAGGTGAAAATTAAGAGCATGTGTGTAGGTGGGTTTGAAGATCATGTGACTGGAAACAGACATCTGTTGAACAGGTGGAAAATAGCAAGAACTGGAATGATTTATTGTTGAAGGAGCAAGAAGTCTGAAGCTAAAAGGAAAAAAAACAGAAACCATTTTCTCACAGCTGCTTACATAATGAGGAGATCATTAAAAAGGGATCATTTTAGCGGAATGTGAGGGAAGTTTACACACTGATATCAATTAGTTACAAAATTTCAAGATTTTTTTAAAAATGACTTGGTTGTGTTTTTTTAAGTAAATAAGCTAAAACTCGGACGTTAGGGGGCAAATGCGTGTATCAAGTCAATTTTAATATTAACTCATTAGATACAAATATTTTAATTTCACAGAAACGGTAATACGTCCATTAAAGCTATTTATAAATTGTATTTTCTGCTAGAATGCTGAATGACTGAAAATGTGTCATTACAAGTAAAAGGAAATAAACACTAGCTAAAATATTAAAGGAGCTAAATACGAATAACAAATTTAAAGTATCAAAGATCTGATTGTGCAAGAGGCAGGGTACACCCAGGACAGGTCCTGCACAGTGTCACAATGAGACAAACAAATAAACAATCGTACTTTCTCTAACGGATTGGGACAATTTAGTTGATCCTGCAACCTTCTTAATGAGAGGCAACAACTCTTAGCAATTTTGCGTTTTATTGCTGTTTGCGAGTTTGTTGCATCAAATTAAGTGAAAGTTAAGCTAACCTTTGCTGTCACAACAAGTCTCCATTTTGGGGACATTTTCTGTTATTTAAGTTATAAACCACTAAATACTGTAATTACATATGTATTTATGTGCAAATGAGTGTATTTTGCAATTTATTCTGCTGCTGCTGGAAATTAGCCAAATCATTGTGTGTGGAGCTTGTCCAAGTGTAGCAAACAAATTAAAGATTAAAATTAATGATCTAAAACCTGCCCACGAATTTTGTGCCGTTACAGTCTTGTATAACTAGCACATTATATTAAGCAGTGATGTATTTGTAATTTTAGAAGGCCATTTTCTTATAAACCTGAGGAGACTTTACCAGGGTTAATGATGCGTTGAGAAGAAAACATTTTTTACGTACAAATTTCTGCTGTAAGTCTTCGATTAACAAAACAGTGAGTGATATTAAGTGTGTAATCAAGGCACACAGCTTGGGAAAGAAAGAACCTTTGACTTTATGTACATGATGCATAGTTTTACCCGGTGCTGCAGAAATCCAGAAGCTGTGGGAAGAAAAATGCAATGCAGCACTTTGATCCTTATTTAGGTGTGTCGCAGCCACATTGGTGACACAAATTGCTGTAGCAGTACAGCACATAAATAAAACACAAAGTTGCTAGGCCGCATTCCAGTTTATACGATTGTAATTTAACTCAATATTCACACAGAGGACATGGTAACAAGCATTAAATTCACTCCACCTGCCGGTGGCGCGTGTCCAACAGGCTGTCGGCATGGCGGCAGCAGACCTGAGGACAAATGCCTAATGCCGTTTCTTCCTGCTGGGTCTACTCCCGTTGAGGCTTATTGTTTTATTCTGTCCCTTATTCACTTCATGGCTGCCTTAATCTAATGCAATTTAAGCCACTTACATTTTTCATACAGTGCACATTAGCGAGTTAGTACTGCCCGAGTGGGCCAGGTTAAGGACCTTCCTGAAGGGCGCTGTCACTGTTGCGCACTCACTCCTCTTGTGACTTATCCAGTGTGTTTCACCGTTTATTTTTTCACCCTTGTGTGGAGTGAATGCGAGGGTTACTTCATGCTGGGGCTCCTCAATAGGTGGCTCAAAATCCATTTGCAGGCTTGAATGACCTGGGTCTGCTCCAAAACATGGCCTTTTGTTTTTGTGACTTTATTTTTTTTGCTGTATTGACTGGACAGTAAAATACACTGCGCGAGAGGACGGAGAGTGCAGCGGTATGGGAAATAAAGACACGTTTGCTGTCTATTAAAGGGCAGCGTGGTGGTTTAGCATTAACATCACAGAAGCAGGAGCTGGCAGATTGTAATGAGAAGTTAAATTGTATGTGTGTGCCCTTGTTTGTGGGTTTTTACGAGTGCTTCAAGACTTTATGTGCATGTTCAAACTCCCCATTTGTCAGCTGATACTGCTATTTAATGTGTTGTATGGCAGACCAAGGTCAGAAATTACTTTACATTCCCTTATCAAAATTACACAATAATTATGCTGAATTTATGAGGAGGCTTTATGTTTGGAAATAATAAACCTGCTGGATAAATGTATCAGCAGCAAGACATGGAGTACAAACCAGATGTTAACCAGCATTTTAGATATTAAAATATACAGCTTAAGCACGTAGGTCACAAAGATTTAACTGACCTTGGTACCACATTGTTTTGTTTTGGGTTTTTTATTTTTTTTTAGAACATTTTCTTGTTTGGCTGCCCCTCTCCTCCATCCCTATGGTCTAGAACGCCCGTGTGGAGTTTGTCAGAGATGGAAGAGAGTATTCTGGCAATAGAAACTCAGATCGATCCACTCACCCGCACTCCACACCCAAACCTGCTGACTCCCAGCAGAAAATAAAGAGAGTCAAAAAAAAGTCAATCCTCAGCCCTTTCTGTCCCCTTTCTCCCCTTCGTTATCACAACCATCAACAACACAGGTCACTTGTACAATCTTTGGTCCCTCGTCCCTCTGTGCAATAACTGCTTTTTCCTGTCCTACCCATTTTTTTCCCCTCAGCAAGTCAGATGTTTCTTTGTTTTTCTTCTCCTGTTAGTTTATTTTTATTTTTTTACATCTACTACATATCCATCTTTCTCATTCTCGTCACTGTTTTTCATATTTTTGCCTCCCACTCATTCATCTTTCTCATGGTCCCTTTATGTATACTTTTTGTTCTGCTTCTTTTTTACGTTCTTATGGCTCTGCGAACACAAACACACTCACACATACACTTCCCTTTATCTTGATCCCTGCTGTTTGTAGCCCAGATTGGAGGCTCAGTCATCAGGGATTAGCCACGGACTTGATCAGAGTCACAGTTGTTGCGAGTGTTCATTCTGTCGTGCACAGATTTACAACAGACATTTAACATTGCACACACGGAAGCATCAAGTACTGATGTCTGTTTTTTTTAGGGCAGGGCTGGATGATCATTGCATGGTCATCTTGAAAAATCTTGTCCCTTGTTGGAGACATGAAAGCCCTGCACTCTACACATCACTTCTGCTCTGCCAGATAAAACATTTCAGCTTGCCATGTGTGATTTAGCCATTGATACGAGATCCCATCATCTCTCATTACCTGGTGCCCTCTAGATGTCACATTATTCCAGTCAGTTGGCACAAGTTTCGAAAATACTGAAGTTCATAAAAATAGGGATGGAAGCTCACCACACAAGACCACATATCAAATAAAACCTTACACATCTGTCAAAGAAAAGCATCAAAGAAAAACAATATTGTCATTTGAGATGTATTTATGAAGAGGTTTCAGATAATTAGGTTCACATTTTTTACTGAACAAAAGCATGAAGGACAACATTAGAAGAAATCCCTTCATTTACGCAATTAGTAATTTGATATATTGCATTTTTACTAAATTATTCACCCTTTTCCAAATATGGATTTTCAAGGTTAAATACACTCGCGTGTGCTTGAACATTAATATTAGGGCCTTATGATTTAACACACTGCAAATTCACTGTCCAATAAGCAATGCAGGAGCTCATTACACATTCAGACTTCCATCACATCAGCCTAATTTATAGAGCATTTTCATCAAAGCCCGTACCAAGCTACAAGATCAATGGGTGTCATGTCTCTTGATGTAGACTGATACTGGTCGGCAAGAGAAAGATATTCAAATCGCATCTGTTTACAGTTTGATATGTAGCCATTCTGTTACAAGCCAGAAGGCTACGAGATTTCCCCGTTTTGGCTATAATCAGACAGATTGTATCCATTCCTTTACTTGGTTGATGTCAGCAGCATTAGACTAACTGAATCACCATTTTATGCTGTCTTTGCTTCATGCATTCAAGAGAAGGTGTCTAACATCAGAAACGAACACAATTTTTTTTTTCCTTTTTGTGTAGGAACACATGCATTTGAACTATTCAGGCATACGAAAAACAGTTATCGTTTATTCTAACAAATGAGTGTCCATGTTCCTGGTTTGGCTTTCAAATGAGGGTTTAATTAGTTAATTGGCTTGTTACACCAAATGCTCCCCGGGCAGCCGGTGTGGGCTGGCTGTCACTCACAGTAGTAATAGCAAGTAATGGAAGCAGTTTGGACCAATGGCAGACAAGGAGGGAAAGAAATGGAGGAAGTATGGTGAATAAAATGTACTGGCCACTTGTTGATTTAATAAAGTGCAGCAAATCAGTGGCTCAGCCCTCTAGAGTGGGACGGTCAGAGTCTTTCCTCTCTGCCCTCAGTTTCATAGCAGAACATCGGGGTGAGGGGTGACTTTCAATTAGCAGAATGAGCCTAATTAATCAGCAAAGAGGTGATCTGTAATGGGGACAGCAACATTGCCTGCTTAACACCGTGACAGGGTGAAAGGTTTTGCTGTTTGGTTCATCGTGTCGTGGTGACCTTCATTTCTACAGCTGCTGGACAACAGAGTGCACGTGTGATTAGTCAGAATCACAATCCTCCTCATGAATGAGCAATATGGTTGATCATTTTTTTTTATGCCGTAAGTCTTGCAAGTGACCTGTGCATAATGTTGTCAGTTTAGAGAATGACTGCAGTGTCTTGAATTCAATTCAATATAATTTATAAATGTATCTAAAACAAACTTTGTTTTTAGGATAGAAATCACATATTTAATTGTTACTTTTTGTGAAAATGGGAGTTATTTATAAGCCAACTGTAAGTGAAGAGAAATGTTTTCACTCGATTTCTAATCTTTATCTAATTTTAAGCAGATATACCCAGAACAAAACAATTAAACTGGCATATTAAAAAGCTTTTGCATGCAGTTTTAGGAAAGGCCATTTAATATTTTATTTTACCCATCTAACTCCTTAGTTTGTTTTAGATCTAATAATATATCATATGTAGATAAAACTCATTGAACCAAGTGTTTGTTTGATGGAGACTCAGCAATTAGCCTCTCATGCAGCATCATTCTGTCTTTGGGTGATGCAGTAGGTCTCAGTGGTGCAATTTCTAACTCAGGGGAACTTAATACTGTCTCCAGTACCCAGTGTTGTAACAGCTTCATTAGCCTGCCTCATCATTCTGCAAGTTTACATATTTGTACACTGTGGAAATGTGTTCAAATGCACATGAGAGCTTGTAATTATATGCAAATGTAAATGTATGTAGAGAGCTTGTTTGGTGTGTGTGTTTGCACTGTTTATACGTATGAGGTGTGGGTTCGACTTACTGGGAATAGTGTGGGTGTTGTTAGTGCATTCATATTGGCAGTGGACTCTGGCAGGTCTCCCTCTTAAGGCTAAAATGTTTGCACTTGACTAAAAGCAGAACACCCACATGCACACAGGCTTTTCATAACTCACTTGCTGTTGCACAATTTGAATGCTGATGCTAGCAGCTCTGTGGGATCTCTATTTTCACTTTCTGTTTCTGCTTTTTTTTTCTTTTCAGCAATAACAACATCGTGGATCGTTTCAGAAGCAAACTTCCACACATGATGCTACAAGGGCGCAAATTATTGTCAGATCCATTGGCTTTCTATTCATCACCGTAGCATTGTGTTTCGTTTAATTGACTGTGAACCTGCTGGTGTGCATCCAGCTTGTGTTCAGCAGACGCCAGGCCTCACAAATGAGTCTGGGGGGAAATAAGAAGCTGTAGTGAATTAGCTAATTCGCATGCACGTCGAGTGGCACATTTAGAGCGATGGGGCAATGATGGACATGGAAGACAGCAGGAAAAGAACAACACGAAACATTCACAACTCTGCGACAGTCTAATAGCTGCGTTAGTTTTCCTTCACTGTTACCCAGCAGCACCAAAGGGAGGTTTCTGCACCTCCTGTGCTGAGATTACTAATTAGTGGGGCACAAGCATATGAAAATACGTTTTTTTTTATTATAATAATTTTGTTGTGTTTAAAATCATACTCTTCCACTAAAATGAGTTAATGCATTCAAAAACAAAATAATTTGATGAGCTAACAAACCAATACAGACACATCTTATGAGTCAGTTCAGATATGTTGATTTCTCTGATTCGACTGTAGCCCCTAGAAAAATTGAATCTTTGCATATCTACGAAAAGACAAGCTGTGACAAGTAGTGGCAAATAGGAGGTCACAGATCATAAAGTGTAATAGTCCCCTCAGAGGGAGAGCACTAAGGGCAACGTTTGGGTCAGCTTTAGTTGGTCAACACGAGCAAAAAGTTGTGTTTATCTGTGTGTCTCTGCGTGTTAAAGAAATACACCATAAAGGGGGAGACAGATGCACAAAGTAAATGACATTTTTTCTCCAACTTTCCTTCTATTTTTGATTTCAGCTCATCAAGCGTCCGATCACTTTAGCATCACTTTGTAGCTTCCTCCTCAACACAGCTCCAGGGCAGCTTTTCATTAGCTGCTATTTTCAGCTGCTTCCTTTATTGTCTTCCTTAAATTATACTTAGTTATGAGTTACGAGCTTGACTTGAAGAATTCTGTCAGGGTCTATGTCTCTTTTGACCCCTTGCCCAGAAGGTGGTTTATGGAGTTCAATCATGCGTTGGCTCGAGCTTCACGGCTGTCGCTCATACTGACAGAGTTTTTTGTGTGTGTGTGCCATGTCCTCACAGTTAGTAGTGTGACACCATGCATTTTTATGCTTCCACAAAATAAAAATAACAGTTGTGTTCTGAATGACATTAAGACCTATGACTTGATGTGGCACGGTGGATGTGCTAACAGCCAGCTTTTAATGACAGTGAGGGACACAGCATAGCCCTTCAGGAGAGATGTTTTCTAGCAGCTCTATAAGTTGCCTGGATTGTTCACATAATTAACAAATTAAGTGGTTTCTCTGTATAAGTCAGTGAGCCCATCAAACAGTATTTGCCTTCGAGCAGCTTGATACTGACAGACATGCATTTAATAACTATAATTAGCAATATCCCTTTTTCTTTGGTTCTGACAAGAGTTCATCTGCATACGAAAAGGACTGTTGTGTCAAGATTTATGTCCAACTAATCTATTTCTTTGCTGTATGGGAAATGTCCATTATAACTATGGTGATTCCCATCATGTACGTACATTTTATTCATCCATTTTCTAAAAAAAATTGGCTAATAATTATGCCAAATTGGAAATAATTTAGTGTTGACTAAGTTAATAAAACAAGTCTACACTCTAAACTATTTTATGCAAAAAAAAAGGCTTTTTTTATTACAACACCCACTCTGCAAAAATTGTGCAGTGGAAAGATTTCTTGATTCTGTAAAGATTAAAGATGCTATAGTTTTCAGCTCTTATTCAGACAAATAATGAAAGTATCCAACAACAGCCATTTTTATTTTTCTGCAAACCAGTGATTTGTATCATTTTAAAGTTTATCGGCCAAGATATTCTCTTGTTTCTCTCATTAATTTGTAAAAAGAACGTCTCTCACAGAACACTCTGACATAAGGTGTTGGAAATGCGATTGTCACGTGCTCAACTAACTCAACATAAATTTTATGAACTGTAAATGAGGTACAGTTACTGTCAACGCACAGAAATATATCAACATTTTCCTATAAAAGAGAATACATAATGATAGAATACGGTGAGAATTGCCTATTTAACCAACAAATGTCTATTTATTTGGAATAAACTTCCAATGGAGTTTAAGTAAAAAAGCTGTCATCAGTAGTTTAACTTAAAGAAAAATGCGCTGTGTGAACACAATGTACGCATTACTGTTTGGCTAGCTAACTGGTTTTAATCTGCACAACACTATTTCTCAATAATTGTACTTGGTTTAAATGTTATAATTTTTCATATGTTTTCTTTAAAAATAAAAGAAATTATTCATGTAACTCTTCTATAAATTGTGTATAATTAAATCTGTGAGCCTTCATGCATTTACTGTAACACTTTGTATTATTACACAGCTCAAAGATCTACTTAACCCCACTTCAATGAAATTTAAACCATTCTAAATCAAAGCAAAAACAATCAAATCTACTGTGTACCTGCTTTAAGCATAGGTTACTCACTTTCAAAGCAAATTCAGTATTTTAATGGCAACACTTTTTGAAGGAATTGACTAAATACTTGTCAACATGAAGTTTATTTCTGTGGTTTGTGAAAAAGTGAAATAAAACATTATACTTTGGATTTTCATATTACGACAAAATATTTTTAACTGACGATTCACACCTAGGAGGAAGAAAAAAACCATCCACCAGGATACGGTTGTTCTAAAATTAGCACCCCACATCAGTGCCTGTTTCATCAGAGATGCTGAACTAGCTGGTAAGTCATTAAATTTCATTTGTTTATACAGCTGGATAGTTTCCTTCTGAGGACAATCCCAGTACTTTTTCCACAGAGCTATTCACCACCTGGCATCAAAGTCTTCTTTAATATCCACGCCTCTTGCATCAGCCCAAGCTGTGCCAAAAACTCATTAGAACTTCCATCGAGCAGAAATGAGTGTCTCGGGATGGTGAGAATGGTTAGTAAGTGATACGACAGACTTTTAGAGATTTGAGTGAGCAAAAAACACATACATGCAGAGATGAAATTTTTTAGCACATGTGAAATTGCAACCATTGCTCTAGATTTAAAAAGCAATTCACAGGGGAGACTGTTAGCATGGTGAGAGAGACTGATCATCCAGGAAACCAAGAGTATCAGAGGGAAGGAGCAGGCATCGTGAAACATCAATTTTTGGACCTAAAATAACACATAAACCCCCCTCACACGTCATATAAATCAAGAGTACAGTTCATCAGTATCGCCTGTCTAGTAGCGCATGTGTAATAAGTCAGCTCTGGTCGGCAAAGCAAGAGTATTAACACGCTTGAACGCACTAATTAAAGGATCACTGCAAATCATCTCTGCGGCTGCTTAGCGGTCAAACCCTGTCTTACGCTTTGACCTTTGCCTTTGCCAGTCAGCGCTGTTCTTGCTTCGCCCGTCTGTAGGACCAGTCCACTGCAATCAGGCTAACAAGATATTAAACCTTTCAGATGGTTATGGTGACTTGGGGAACAGGCTTAAACAAGGCTGGCTTCAATTCTGTGTGTGGCAAGATGTCTGAAGCCATTTTGTCTCTCTGGGAGCCGTCTCAAGCTCATGGTTGCAAGCTGATATGAAGTGAAAAAAGAGAATTCCATGCGTTTTCCTTGAAGTTATTTCACAGGCACTTATAATCTCTTTAGAGGGAAGAAGAAGAAAGCTCCTTCTGCTTCTCTTGTTTCCCCCCTCTTCCTCATCAGAGGCACTCTAGAAAGGAAGCAAACTGGAACAAAGAGACAATTGGGACTAGCACAAAATTATTCTGATTTAATCAGGCTGGTTTGCCTGTCTCTCACCAAATGTGTTTACTCCTTGCCTCTAAAACAGGCAAGAGCACAGACAGTGACAACAGCATCTCGTTCATCTACTCTAACGAAGAAATGGGATAACGTCTCTCTTCTTGAGGGCTAGCAACTTCAGGTACTGTTTAATTATCATCTCATTAGGAAATGTCTTGAAGACTTAAGAACTAAATTGAAACAGGCGGTGTGGGTTATTATTCAAATATCCAGTCGAATTAGATCATTAAAGCCAGGAGTGGAGAGGAAATGAGCAAGCCGTTTTGATTCTCAGGAGAAAGTTGGTCCGCACCTGGCTACGGCTAACTTTCTCTTCTGAGATTCTTTATCCCACGGAGCCTCAACATGCTCCCACAGCTGCGGGCCCAGCAGGAGACCCCCCCCCCACTAGAATACCAACTTAGAGCCAAGTTGGATGATTGATTCATGAGAATAAGACTGGCTAAACATATTAAACAGAATATTTCCTGCCAGATCTGATCTCATATTAAATCTTGCAAGAGAGAAGCTAGGTTTTAGTTTGCTGGGCAGTCATTCCAAAAGTACATTTATATAAATATTTGTTTGATAAAAGCTAAGAAGATACTAAAAGGCTAAAATGGAAGAATTTTTTTTTTCTAGCTTTCATTGAAATCAGAGTTCCATCAGTGCTTTCCACTCGACAGAAAACGGCCCTCAGATTCCTAAACAGTTATGGTAATGGGGTGGCAAAAGTAAACAGTTTATTTAGCTAAATGTAATACACTTTGCACAAAGATGTGCAGCTATACAGTGGTCTGTATATCATTTAACCCACATGACCCACTCTTCTATTGGCAAATGCTGCCTGACAGTTACTACCTAACTGAATAAGCTGACTGACATAGCCACTTCGTAACATGAAGTCTCATTACAGAAAAGGGAGGACAGAACACCCGAGAGGGTATTCCTTGAGCTTCCACGAAAGTATGTAGGTGTAGCTGAGAATGCTAAGAATGTTGTACATAAAAAACTCTTCTTTCTTCAATGAGAGAATGAATAAAAGAGTAAGGAAACGGGAACATAATCAATGGAGGTAAAAATGGACCATCTACCCAGACCAAAATGAGTGTGTTTGTCTTTTTAAGATCAATAGCTGCTACAACGATGCCATGAAAGAGAATTTGTGAGGCACAAAGGACAAACAAGTTGGTTCAGGTCCAGTTACCTCACTCTAAACTCTGACTTACTCTATTTGATTATCTCTTATTTTCCTTTGATTAAATTGTTTTTTTTCTCCAGACCTTCAGTATATGTTAACTGTCCATCAATGTCATGGTTTATGCTCTTTACTAATTTGCCGTCACGTTATCTTGCTTTTTACATTTTTCTTCATTTTTTTTTACTTCTTTTGATGTGTTGTTTTTTACATTCACAAGTTCCTTTATGAGACTGCAGATACATCTCTGCCCCTTTTTCATTAGTTTCTCTCTTTCGCGGCTGCCACCCATCCCCCTTTTTCTGTGCCACAGTGCCAGCTGTGTGATGAGCCAGGGGCTGATAAGCAGTGGTCAGCTTCTCTCCAGATGGCAGCCTGAGCAGCAGCTGCCTGGGAGGGCGGGCCTGTGGGTGGCGTTGGTGTGAGGAGCGATTACAGTGTTGTTGCATTTCCAGGTGAAAATGGGCGCACATAAAAGAAAATCAATTGTCAGCGGCATGTAATGGTCTGGCTGCTTGAGCCACTGTTTGACACACACATTTAGCTTCTCAGTTGTGTGTTTTGTCCTCTTTCACTGTTGGTTCTGCGTTTGATGGCTTGGCTTTGTGAGGTCATATTTGAAGATGACGCAGCTGTCTACGCACATGACATATCACTTCTGTAGTAGCTAAGGGATAAGAGACTGGATGGAGATTGTTTCCGTATATAGAGGATATTGTGGATGCTAGTAGGAGCAACACAACTTGTTCAGGTTAAAATAATTTGTTATGCAACTACATGAATTTTCATCAAAAACAAAAAGTATATATATATATATATCCTCCCACAATACATGCTTCAATATGAGTCACTGATACACTATCATATTGAGGTGCGTGATGTAACTAATTTCTTTCATCTACAAAGCCTTTAGTTCTAGTCAATGTGCTTGGTCACGGTCTCTTCTTGTTTCTATGGGTATTCACAGAGTGGGTCTGAGAGAGGGGCCAAAGCAAGGCAAGAGCACATTAAACAGTAAAAGTAGTTTCACTGTTTTCAGCAGTCAAAGCAGAATTCTTTACAACACACTTTTAAACTACAACAACAAACAGGAATTTCTGAGATGAGAATAAATCTTGACACAAAATCCTTTGTACTTGCTACATTCAAAACAAAACAAAATTTAGGTTCATGGCAGCTTTTTGAGAGTGCTCAGTCCATTTCCCCCAATTTTTTTTCCCCCTTTTCAACACCCACTCTTTCCAAATTTGAATCCTAACAAGGGTCAAACTCTCACAGCAGCTCCCACATCCACTTTAGACAAGGCTTGTTTTCTTAGAGCTGTCGGTGGGAAAAGCCATTGCCGGCAATGGAGTGTCTCCAAGGGACTTGTATGAGAGGCATACAAGAGAAAAGGGAGTGAAAGAGTCAGAGTGGAAATAGAGCGATTGGTAGAGAAAGGAGGGAGTGAGGAAAGATACTCCTTGTGCATGACAATGAGGAGACCATTCAATTAGCATCGCTTTATGGCCCCTGATGTTGATTACCTCAGACAGGCCAGCAAGTCCCATCCTTTAACTGATTAAAACCAAGAGGAGCACAGCAATGAGACACTTGGAAGGCTCAGTCAGACAGTGGAGGCTTTCTGATTTCTGTTTCATAAGCAAGGAGAAACAAGGTCATGCATTCTTGGAAACAGAACCCACTTTTGTCACTTCTAATACCAGGTAATGGAATGTAAATGAAAACAGTCTGAAAAAAGCAGCCATTAGGTGTTTTTTTTTTGTTTTGTTTTACTATGATACATATATCTTGTATGATTCACCTCCGGCAGGAAAAGTGGCGCTCAACATGTGATTATTTGCACTCTGAAATGTCATTACTCCCTGCTGAGTAATCAGGCTGACTTCCAGACGAGTTCTGTGCTGATTGCAAATTGTGTCAACCATGCCAGACTTTGATCATGGGCCACCTATCCAAGCATTACGGTTGATTATTCTCAAATTATAAACTGGACACAGTTTGGCGCATTGTTACTCCAGTTCATGAAAACAGCAGTGATCTCAGGGCAAAAGAGATATTTACCAATATCTCTTTTTTATGATGTAATATTTAGGCCACCTATGTTCTGATGTATGGGTAGACATTTTTAGATGCCAGAAAAAATTTAGCAAAGCTGTCTGGTCTGGTGTTTAGCCTCATTGGTGACATCCAGTTGTAGCAG
>JAVKLF010000042.1:4182822-4204417 GCA_034783495.1 Millerichthys robustus
GTGTGTGTGTGTGTGTGTAGTTGGCAGGACTTTTTGCGTTTTAAGACCCTTTTGATTAGTGATGCATGATGTGGATTATAAAATGGAAGCTTCTCCTATTATTCCTTGCAATCAAATTGTGATTCCTCTAAAGACCCTTCTCTAATTTAAAACCCACATTTCTCATCTACTTAGTGGAGTATTGCCATTACTTTTGGCTTTCATCTCCTCACAGGTTCTCATATGTCGTGCTTAACATGCCTCTGACTTTGCACATCTGCTTAACAAACCTTGAGGTGCTTCTCAGCACCTCAGCGCAGCAGCTTCATTTCATAAAGTCACCATTTATTAAACCTCAAGGCCAGACATCAGCAAAAGCCCATTGAGATATTGAGGTCATCCTTCAGGAAGAGGAAAGAAAAGATTATCAAAGACTGAGGGGGGCACAAGCTGTGGTGGTGTCTGGTGTCATGTTGTGTTTCAGTAGAGGTAAAATGGAAAAAGCCACCTGTCCCACTGGAACAGCCTGCTTTAGTATGTAATATCCCCATCTGCACGTGAGATATTTGGTGCTCATTGCTTGCAGTCCAACCAATTTTACAAAAAGTGAACCCCAACTATTTAACTTTTTTTTTTCTAAAACTAAGCATGGCAGACACTTGCAGATGCCAAGTTTGTTTTTCCCCTTCAGCTAATGGTTCTCAGAATGTGTTTGTTCTTGTGTGAGTTTGTGATACAGTATGTGTTTGTGCTTTTGTACTTTTCAGTTCTGTGTGTGTGTGTGTATTGGTAGGCAGGATGAGCATCCCTTCTGTTACCGTTGCTGTCCCTTCATTTCACGCTCTAGCAACTCCGTGTGAATCCTCTTCCCTTGGCTCATTATCAGTGCTGTTCAATGAACGCGCATCCCACCAGAATGCAGGCTAAAACCGAATTATTATTCCAGTATGGGGGTCAGTGCAGACGTTGTGGCTCCTTTGTTTTGTATATTTATTATTTTTGCTTTAGAAATAAGTAAGCAGAATGCAGGACACATCCCTGCCGCAAATTACTTGTTGAGGTAGTAGATCTTCAAGCACCTGAGCAGAGATTGATGAGCACCAGTGGAGCGTCTAGTGTTCGTTATTGGATGCTCATTGCATTCTTCTCTCATTTCTCTCGACAGGGTCCAGTGTACACGGAGCAGAAATCGGACTCCTGCCGGACAATATAACAGTGTTGGAAGGCGACAGTGTAACTTTGAGGTAACTCGTGATTTTTACACCTGCGCCAACTAATCGAAACATGAAAAGCATTTTTGCCCTTCCACCACCTGTCAGGCAGATTTAATTGCCAATTTTGTGTCTCATAACTTCACATAGTCATCCCACAATGTGCAGTACTTATTCACCTCTGTCTTAAAAAGCTTAATGATAACCCTTATAGAGTCATACAGACTTTGTGCAATAACCTTGAGTTGTGTTCAGCTCAGTGGGTGGATCTCCTCTCTATCCAACCACACCTACCTAACTGTGAGTGATAAAGTAGAAATCACAGCTTTTGCTGGCTCCCAACCAAGCAACAAAAAGGCCAACTTGCTTATTTTTTTCTCCTGCATGCGACATGGCTTGGGAGTACACTCAGCATAGCAAGAAAAAAGTCCAAGTCAACACTTCTAACATCCCCTTTAAGCCTACACTTCTGCAACAAATATGAGCAAATTTAGTTTTTTGTTGTCTATTTTTATTCTGAAGCCAAGAACAAATCTGTCAATAGTTGTCAGCATTAGGAAGTCTCTATCCACGTTAAAAATCAAAGAACCAGAATCTATATTGTCATCAAGACGTGTAGCCTGAAGCTGTTTTATTGATGCTGTGAAGTTGTGATTTATTTATCATTTTTAATCCCACATAAGCCCAGACTTATAGATGATTAAAACTATTTTCCTAATGTGGCTGTTTTTTCATTACAACGTCATGTCAAGATGCTTTGTAGCCACATTGCATTACTCCTATTTGTGAGCGTAATATGTAGATGCTCAGATAAATATCAATTATTGAAAAGGTTAATTTATGATACAGTAAATTTTAAATAAAATGTGAGGTCGGTGTTGGTCAGCACACAGCTGTCAAACAAAAGACTAAACAGCTCCATAAATAAAGTTAATTTAAATATAAAATCACCATTACCCAAGTGGCAGAAGTACTTTTTTAATGAGACAATGCTGTTGTGTTGGCTTTGATGCGGGCCATTAAGATGAAGCCCATTTGATGTTATTATGATGCTCATTTCCTCTGGGCTTGCAGTACTGGAGCAACGGCATCAGCTCATAAGTGATTAAATTTAAAAATAGATTATTAGGCCATACGCACACAGATAATATTTTTTTATGGAGGGAATTCTCACTTGATTTTTTTTCTCTGTTACCCTTAACTATTAACAGACAACTGATCCTAATCAATCCAATAAAAAGTGTTTTGCTTTGGACTCATAGGTCGACCTTTACATGAGTGCTTTAAAGACATTCAGGCTCAGTTGGATTGTGGTTGTTGAGTCACTGTTACTGACTTGGCAAATTATTCCCCTCAGAGATATTTATCCAGGTCATATCCGTTAAACATGAGGACTTCAAAAGCATCTCGTCTTACTAGTTGAAGCCGGTTAAGGACATCTAGTGGCCAAGTGGAGCACTAGATGTCACGGCAGACATTCATGTCTTCTTTTGAGTCAGAACAAAACAAAAGTAAATTGCAGTGTTTCAGCACACCATGGTATTTTGGTTGTCATTGTTTGACAGATTTTTCAATTTGTTGCTAACTATAATTTACGTACAAACAGCCAGATTTGAATTGCAGACCAAATTCCTTTTCAAAGTTTTCTTGCAAACAAAACAACATACCAAGCTGTGAAAAATGGCATATGACCACTTTTCATTCAGAGTGTTGTTGCTCACAAGCTGTTTCCTTGTTTGCCTGAGTTCAGCCGAATGCGTTATAACTTGACCCACTTTCTCAAGCCGTGTAACAGGATTCGACACGTAAAAAAGTTTGCTTGACTTTATTACCCAGGGGTTTGCCGACAAACAAACAAGAAGACAGCTAAAAGTTTGTTCGGAGAGTCAGAGAAATGCAGATTCAGCACAGAGGGTCACTGAATGGCTTGATGTGAATGATAATGAGGCGAATCATGTGCTGTTGCCTTTGCAGTCACAGCATTTCTCTCTAAATGAACAGAGAGCCTCACTAATTCTTATCAAAAATACCAACAGGGAGAATATTTTTAGAATAATAGAGGTTTGTTCCTTCACTGAGTTTGAACACTCTTGTGTAAAAGCTGTTAAAAATGCTGGTTGAAACATTAATTTTTTGTCTCACATGCCGCTAATCTTTTGAGTAGTTGATGTAAATAAAATTGTTGGTATAAACCATATTTGGACATGTTAATGTGATTGACCATCTTAAGTCAAAGTGGAAAATACCCTTCCACGTTTTGAATAAAAATACTTGTTAATAGTAATACACCTGAAGCAAATGTTTGGGTTATGTTCACTACTAATAAACCACAGCTTTTGAAAGTATTCCTCATGCTGTTGTTTTTTGTTTTTTTTTCGATTCATCATACACAACCAAATCATCAACTTCTGCTTCTTTTGGAAGTTTCCAGAGGATTTTTTGATATGTTAAAGTTCACTATCTTTTTGTTGAAGCCATTTGTTTTTTGTCTTTATTTCATTCAAAAGTACTTTCTGATTGTAGAATTTGCTCATTATGATATGAATTTATTCTTGTTTTGGCTATTGTTGATTAAATGTTAATGCTACAAGCTGCAACCAAACAATCAATGGTGTGGACTTTACGTGACATTCAGCAGGTTTTCTTTATCCATTTCTTTGCTCATTGTGATCATTTCTTTTAAATTTAACTCCACAGTACATGTTTTTAAAACGAATAATGTGTATTTAGTCGTTTACAAATTCTGAAGCTTAAGTGTGCCAAGGTCACAGACAGTTTGTTTCCCATGACTCCTCTGAAGCAAAACCTAACACACCCCAGTACGCATCGGTTTTGTAATGACTACTACCTGGTACTTTTTCATATTTATCTTTTATTCATTTAATTATTGACCAGAAATGTTTACCCTATTGACAAAACCAAACTCTTTGTTCAATATTACCCATCCCTCAGTGACGTCCTGGAAAACCACATATTAGCTTATAAAGTAAAACAGTCAATTTCACCCGTTAAATGATTTCTGTCTTTCAACAGATGTCGGATCGACGAGCAGGTGACCCACAAAGCCTGGCTGAACCGCTCTAATATCCTTTTCACTGGAACAGATAAGTGGTCGCTGGACAGGCGCGTGACGCTGCTCAACAGCAACAACAGCGATTTCTCCATTCACATCGAGAAAGTGCAAATCACAGATGAGGGACCCTACACCTGCACCTTCCAGGCCAATAACAAACCTCGCATCGCCCACGTCTACCTCATCGTTCAAGGTCTGCCGCTGTGTTGAGACAGAAGTGCACTTTAATATAGCTGCTTACTCCAGTCTGTAGGCTAAAATTATTAGCTGTACTTGTCCAGAGACTGTGAATTTGATTGCCATTGGAGTTTAAACCAAAAACTCATAAATAAAAATTAAATATGTACCTTTAGTGTTGTGGAAAAGTTATTAAGCACAGCGTTTATATCAAGGAGCCTCGTTACGTCTTTGTAATATTTTTCAATGAGTTTGATAAATAGTTTTGCAGGCCTCTGAAGGTCTTTCAAAGTTATTTTTTAGACTTTGGCTGGTTTCTTTTGTCATATTTTGCCCCAAATGATGTGCCTGATAGCGTTATACTTTATATTTGAAATGTGTACTTCAAGAAACTAGTAAAGCAGACAAATGAGGCACAAATAATATCATGCCAAAAAACAACATAAACAACTTTTTTATACAATTATTCAGCAAAGGCCTGACACATGACTTGAGATATGCATCATTCTTCAGTTAATCATCTACTCTATGCCAAGATTTCAGCTAATAGCTGTTTGAGAATCATTTTGTTTCTGCCAAAAACTATTTATTATGTGAAACTTGGTTAGTTTAGTTTTTTTGTTATGGATTTGACCAAAGAAATAAGAACAAATTTTGTAGTGACATGGCTCCCAATCCATTTGTTACAAAGTGTGTTACAACACCTTTAAACATGTTGTCTGTTATGACTAACGCTGGCTCATCCCCTGATTTCAAAAGCCTTTTTATGCCTTAATGAGCCACATTTCTCTGAAAATGATCAGGTACTCTATACTAGCATAAAAGTAGCCAAACTCACCTCAGAAACGCTTTGATAAACCTTCAGAAAGCCTGAATAACTATTGATTAAAACCTTTTTAAAATAGTTTTATAGTCTGTCTTTTTGGAAACAAAAATAAAGAATTTAGGGATGAGATAAAACTTTGCACAGTGCTGTATATTTTCATTGATGATTTAAGTTTGCTTTTTAACATGATTTTTCAGTATTCAGGGTTGGTATCTAAGATTACATCAAAGCTCAGTGGGCTCATATGTGCAGCTATACAAAAGGGAAAGCAGGTGGGAAAACAGCTGAGCTTGTTTCTTTTGCTTTCTTTTTTTTTTCCAAGTTTGCTAAATTTACATTGTCTGTAAACAGAAAAGTTAGATTCAGTAGATGAGAATGTGCTTTGAGTGGATGAAGTGCACAGGAGGCTGTCCCAACTGTCTGACTAAATACAGTAACTGACAGTGGAGGATCACAACTGGGGCTCAGTCATCAAGTCAGCAGCTGAGTGAGTGAAGGTCTGGCTGATCTCGAGTGACACAATGTATTGATGCCAGACTGTCAGGAAGATGGTGCTCAGAGCCTATATGCGTCCATTTTTAGCGTATAGTGGGTTGTGTGGTGTAAAGTCAAGTGACACATCACCAGCAGAAACAATTTAACAGTTTTCTACAATCGAAACATTGAAATTGTCTCAAGGATAACAAGGTCATTCGCTTTACTTACAGAGATTTCAAAACACATTTATCAGCAGAATTCAACCCTTATAAACGACCATCCAAACAGTTGCACCGTTCTAAGCTGACTGCATTTGAAGCTTGATAGTACACGAAGTAATTATGCCCTCAAGTCATTGCATCAAGCAGCACACCAATCTGTGCTTTATCACTACAAATCTTCAACTCCAAGACATACAAAAAGGATCTTTGGTTGAGTTTGTGCAGAAAGCAATCTCAGAGCCAAGCTCATTAAAACAATGATAATAGGTCATTTAAATTCAAGGGCCATCATGTTATCAAACTAACTGCACGCATACTGCACCAGCTCTTTGAGTTTGGAGCTAAATGGTGTTCTGAGGTGGTCATTTGCTTAAAATAAATACAAGTAAAAATTCCTCCAACTTTGAGAAATGTTTTTTTTTTCTCTCTCCTGTAAAGGTCAAATTAGACTAGATGTTAGAAGGACAACCCTTGGATGCTAATTTGCAGCGGTTTATAATTTAGTGTATTTTAAGTAGATGGTCTACCATGTTGTTGCACACCTCAGTGAGCACTGAGACTCAGATCATTAATCAGACGATTGCCTGTCTGTCTAAAAAACATAGTGACCTAAACACCTTAATAAACTGCAAGGCTAGACCTTATCAATAATTTATGATATGAAAAGGTGATTTTGTGGTCAGTTTATAATGGGAAGTTGTTGTTTTTCAGTGCCGGCAAGAATCGTAAACATCTCTAAAAATGTATCGGTGAACGAGGGGGAGAATGTAAACCTTTACTGTTTGGCAGTCGGTCGGCCTGAGCCTATTGTCACCTGGAAAGACCAAAAATGTAAGCCACCCCTTCTTGTTTGCTTCTCTTCTGATCCAGAGATTTCTTGTTCACACCTTTACCTTTATCTCCCTGTCTATACCGTTTATCCCTGCCGGTTAAAGTCTTTACATCTGTTCCTCCAGCCTTCAGCCTCATCAGCATTCAGCTTGTGTCCACATCTTTATTCTCCGTCCCTGTGTCATCATTCTTAAATCCAGCTATTTAGTCTGTCTTCATCTTAAACTCGTGCTCTCAAATTTCCTCGTGTCTCAATGTTTTGTCCCAAATAGCCAGCCATCATACATTATTATCCCCACAGGAGCACTCATAATCGTCAGCATCTGTCCGTGTTCAACCTGTCATCCTGTGTCACGGTTCCACCAGCCACTTCTAGCATTAAGACTAGAAGTGGCTGGTGGTCTGTCAGTGTTGGCAATGAAGGAGGTCCAAGGCGGTCAGAAAGCATAGCTTAAAAGATAAAGTCCATTTGATATGATCACTGTGGTATTTATCACCATCTGAGGCGGGAAATCATGTAGTTGTCTGTGTTTGGTGAGTCAGCTGCTTTATGAAAAAACTTTTTTGTGAATGAGTATGAATAAAACCGCATTGATGCTGGGTATCTAGCTGTGGAACTGTAACATTTCATTTTGGTTCAAGTGAATGTGTGTTTTGTGCATTGTTTCTTCAGCAGAGACAGATTAAAGCTCATTATTTCAGACAGAGCAGTTCACTGAAAGTTCCTGCATGTCTCCAAAGTCAGAGTTAAAACATTTGTATCATGCAGTGTATTGGAGGACTTTTAGTTTTACTATGGCAGAAGCAAAACAGCAATAATAAATAGGTCAGAGTGAACTTCTACTCAACAGGCTGTAATTATGCTGTTAGGCCAATAACAAACGACTGTACTGCTGTACTTATGGGCAGCTCTGGGTTTGCTCAGAGGTCTGTTCCCCCTCCTCTCTTGTGTTTGTCCCCGTGTTTGCCGGCACATATTGTCCTTCTTTGCACATTTGTTGTTTGTGATGCTACACAATATAGTACTGTACCTCAGGCAGGGACAAGCCCAGTGGAGATCACATACACACACACACACACACAGACACACAGAGAAATACAAAAGCATACAGGAGAAAAGGGAGGCATGCATCACTGCACACCTGCAACAAACACACACAGAGACACAACCTCACATCACAAACTCTGTGCAGTTGTCCTTTCGTGAAAGCCTACAGCATTTCTCCTCTGTCAGCAGTAATCCTCTCTCTCGCCGCCCCCACCATCTCACACTGCTTCCCTCTCCTCCCCTACCCCCTCATAACCCCTCAGCGAGCAAAGAATGAGATAGGGCCCACATTGCTATTCCATGAGAGTCTCTGCAACCAAGCCATCACTTGCAGTAGACCAGGGGCGCTGGAGATAGGAGGGGGCTGTTGAGCCCAAAGAAACAGCAAGAAGCTGCTGGCCATCTGTCCCCATTACTCAGAGACAGCAGAGCAAAACTGCAGGGAGGGCAGAGAAGAGAGGAGTGTAAGTTGGGTGGAAAGTGTGTGGGGAAGAAGGAGGGAGTTGTTGTACCAGGTAGTTGCAAATTAAAAGAAGGCAGAGCACCTCAGAGGTCAAAGGGACCTGCCAGAAGTCTCTGACTCCTCTGCAATATGTCTGCAGTTACCTGAGACCTTACATGGAAAAGTGTTACCGTTCTGCACTATTATTTGCAGGCACCACCTCCTTCATCTTCACCACAGCACAGATAGCATACGGATCGCACATTCTCACACCGTAGCATCCATCATTTGGCCAACAGAGCAACAAGCAGGCTTTTTGTCTCATAAAGGTAAATATACCAATGCAGCACAGACTCGTCATTCGAAATGACATATTTTAAAACAGACACACACAGACTTTACATGAATAGATGCCTGTGGCAGCAGAGGAGGATGTGGTATGTGCTTTTTTTTACAAAATAAAAGTCCCTAATAAAATGACAAGCTTGAAATTTGTCTGTAACCATAATAGTAAAACCACATATCAAACATTGAATGGGTCATCTTTTTTTACCACCAAAGTAAGCCTGTCCACTCAGGCATGGCTAACACATCTCTGAAGCTGTCCTGTCCAATCAAAGTGCTCGCTCATGGCACACGATCAGATGCTGAAACGCTGGGTGCTTGAAAGCACCGTTGGCCCACTCCGTACATGAGAGCTGACATATGAAATATTCAAGTTTGAGTTTCACTCAGAGCGAGCTTTTTCATTTCTTTCTACTCTAAGGTAAATGCCATGACGTTCTTTTTGTGGGACCTAGTGTCGTTCTGCTTGGATGAAAACATTTTGGTAGGAATACAAAATACAGCCAAGTATGTACCCTGTAAGTGCCAGGCACATACATACACAGTAAGTACCAGACAGGCAGAATTCCATACAGCTGTCTAAGTTCCATGGTAGAGTGAAAAAATGTTCATAGAAATGCCCTTTTATTTTCATTAAATTGCAAAATATAGACCTGCACTGTTAAAAATGTATTTGTTGCTAAATAAATTGTCTTGTTTGAATCAACACAAGCCTTGTCTTTTCACAGTAACAGAATTTTTAACCTAAAACTTTTGTTTGACATTTTAGACAAGAACAGAGAAGGTTTTTATTTATGAACTTTTGATTACCTTTGGGCTGGTCGCTCCTCTGCTTGTTTGTTTGTCTTTAGTTATAAAGCACCTCTGGGTTTCCCCTGGTAACTCCAGTACGTCAATGCTCTTAGAACTGTGCATCATTTTCACAGGCAATGTCTTCTGATATGCAGAATTATTGAAAGTATTTATAGAGGGCTCAACCTCTTTGTGAGAAAGCATTTGATGTTTTGACTTTCATACAGCCTGGAATTTGTCATTGATATGAAACAGTGACTCCTGCTCTGTCCGTCCATCCATCCATCCATCCATCCATTCATCCATCCATCTATTTTATAAGTATTTAGTTTTACCTTTGTGAGTTCCCAGTTGTTGTTTTTTGCACCTTGGGTTTATTCCTCCATCGACTGTGACAAAATAAGTAATCAATCTATAGCATTTCAAACAAAACTTCAATCATCACATCCTGTAGCTCTCAACTTTGATCCAAATTTTAAAACGATTGAGGTTCTTGATATCTTAGAAAGCAGCAAATCTTACCCAATCCGAAAAAAGAACAATGCAGTTCAGCCCCTTACTGTTGCCAGTAATAAGTCTTGTCAGCCAGTCTATCCCTCTCTGTTTCTAACTTCAGACCTCTTTGCTGCGACTTTAGTTTTTGTAATGGAAATGGTTAAGAGGGGCCCAGAAATCAAGTGCCCTGAAGATCCAGTCAGGCTTACAGCACTGCCAGGGAATTGGAGCACAGTTTCACTGTTGGGAAAGCCAGCACTTCTAATTCTTTCCCCCACTTTCATTCGCACCCTCCTCCACCTCCTCTTCCTCCAAGGTAGAATCCAATTATCTCTGGTGGTCAGGACTTAGCCTCCTTCAAAAGCCATAAGTGGTTGATGGAGCTGTATTTTACTGACCATTGTAGGGGTGCCAGAGGCCGGCTCCGCTCAGATATGATCTCCCACCACAGTGCAGAGAAGTGTGCTAGGCAGGTTCGCAGATCTCAGGGGATGGAGCACGAAAGGGCTGTCATATTGTATCATATATTCTGTGGGAGCTGTCAATGAATTGTCTTTGGAAAAATAAAACTCAACTTGACATCTTTTACACATTTGCTCTTGTTGATTTTCCTCCCTGACATTTCAGTGCATCGTGTTCAGTCCTTTTCATAATACCCATTTATCTATGTGATGCACAATCTAGCCCTTGATTACTTCCATATTTTATTCCCTTTGTCATCTTTATTTCTTGGAAGTCATCTGCTGCAGATTTATCATATGTTTATGATTATCACCACACATCCTCCTCTTTGATAAGTTGAATGCTCTGTCTGCTTAACAGAGATATCACAAGGAAGCTACAGTATATTTATAAAACTAATGGAATGAGTGTATAACATTTAGCCCAACCCATCACTACACTCAGCAGCTGCCTGAATCCTCTTGGGTAGCACAAGAAGTGCTATGGTTGTCGCTCAGTGGCCAAAACAAATCACCTCTACCCCAGTAGTTACAATAATAATCCTCAAGAATAACCTTCAATTAAAATCACAGCTCTGCTCTCTACTTGTGGTGTGCGTCTAGTGTTTTTGTGTGTTTGTGTTGCTCTCGTATTATGTGCTCCGAGGCTGTTTGACCAATTGACTATACTTTGGTGAGGTTTTTTTGTTCATTGGATTTTTTTCATTTTTAAACTAGGGACTGTAAATGGCAACAATTATGAGTAATAAATGAGCCAGATTTCCAATTTGATATTATATCACATTCCACTGTCTGACATTTTTAATTGGTTAAAATGGGAGGGCAAAAAAAAAAAAGCCTAATGCTTCTAGAGACAGCTGCTGCTAAAGCTAGCTTGGAGGAGGAGGTGCACACTCATACTCGTCTTTTTTTTTATGCTGAGCCAATAACACTCCCAGCGTTTATTCCCTCACATGAAGGAGCAATAACTTGTAGACCATTCCCTCGACTCTCCTCCTCTGAAGAGATGTTCATCGCCCAAGGAGAAAGAGCGAATGTGTGAGACTCACTAATTTGGTTTTAGCTGCACCTGGGAGTTTATCAACATCAAATAACCAACAAATATTCTTTTCACCATGTAATGTGGTGAATTAGCCGTTTCCCCATGATGCATCCAGCGCTTCAAAGCAAAGCTTACAAGATCCCCTGATGTCATAAAAGTAATGGTGTTACGATGTCAGATAGTGTTACTTTGTATTTACACAACACATCTTTAGGTGTCCGTAAATTTATTATAACCATATCTTGCAGGTTTAATTCAAATTACATTGATTTTCATCATATCACCCATCCCTGTGAGTCAGTACTCCAAAACAGACCTGCTTTATTTCCTGTTATTGGCAAGCTGGCCTTGCCCACGCTCTTAAATCGTCTTAAGCTAAAAGCACGTGTGCTGTACCTCAAGTTGGGAACCATAAATCTGTTGTCTCAGTCACCTTGCATTTGATAAATGGTGACCTTTGACTTCAACTTTTGTGCAATTAGATGGGCTGGTGAGTGAGGGGGAGTTCTTAGACATCACAGAGATCAAGAGGCAGCAGGCCGAGGACTATGAATGCATCACCCACAATGGTGTGGCGCCACCTGACCAGCGCAAGGTCAGAGTCACAGTTAACTGTAAGTACCCCCTCTGTGTGCAGAACACAAAAGCCTGGTGGTGATAATTTACCTGAGCTTTGTGTGCATAATTATGTATTAATATTATATGTAAATTGTGAACAAGCATAAGTATGTATGCATTTTAATTTAATTCTCTCTGGACCTTTTTCAACCTCATGGGTAAAACCCTACTTGACTTTTCAGTAAAGGCAGGTGTTTACTAATTACTGAATCCCCAGTCATGCTGTTTATTTACTTTCCACTCTCTGGTATCTTCCTGCCAGATCCCCCCATGATCACAGACATGAAGAACATGCCAGCCCATTTGGGGAAGACTGCCGTGTTGCGCTGTGATGCAATGGCGGTCCCACCAGCCTCCTTTGAGTGGTACAGAGATGACCACAGGTGAGATCCCCATCAAGTGAACTGCTAGTTTGTTCTAATTCACCAAAATAAATGACCTATTTATACAACGTTGTTTCTTGTTTGCTGAATTGGAACTTTCTGAAAACAGCCTTCAAATAATGTTTTGATTGGTTTACAAATTATATTGAAAATCATAATGTCTCACCTGCGTGTTTGTACAGAATAATACAACAGCCAGTTGTTTGTGTTGTTTTTTTTTTTCTTTCCTGTGTGATTGGTTGAAGAAGGTGGGGCATTCAGTTCGAAACAAAACAACATTGTCACTAGATGTCATTAAATCTTGCATCCCGTCCTTTTTTGACAAATTCTGGCTGAATAGAGTATATAAACTGTAGTGATTATTAATAGGACTGATGGCTAAAGTCTGACTTTATTACTCATAAACATAAATTAAACTTCCAAAAACAACTGGGATACAATGAATGTCGGAAAAAAAAAGTCCAAATGTAACATGAAAAAGAAGGTGAAATAATACTATAAATTTAGTCATTTATGCAGCTGAGGTTTAGCAAAATAACATTTATTTTCGTTAGAATAGGTAAAAAGAGCTTCATAAATATTTGACATAGTTTCAGTATTGAGTTTGGTGAATATTTTCTGACAACTCCAGTGTTGGGTAGAAACCTTGAATTTCTACAGTTTCCAAGAAATCACAATAATTGTAATGTTAAAGAAATACAGCAGTTCAGTCTCAGATAGTAATTTCATGCTTTACCTTCAGCTCAACATGTGCACAGAATTTCAATCAATGTCCATCAACCGTTGTGAAGTTTGGCCAAGAGCCTGACAATAAAATGAAATTGTAAGGTTCAGTTTAACTAGAAGCTTTTATTAATCCTTTTATGGTGATAAATACTTGTAAAATTTCTTCAACGACATCAGTGACTAGTAGCAATGAATTATGAAAAGCTTTTCAATAAAAAAATAGTAAAAGATCCTAGAGAATATAGATGTCCTTGGTTAATTTGGCACCAGGTACAGCAAAATGTTGGGATGTTTAAATAAAAATGCCAGCCAGAGAGAGCATCGTTATAAGCCCCGTTAGGATGATTTTATTTATAGGCAGTGAAATTTCATTATTAGTACAAGGTTAGACAGTGATTAGAAGGGGACTGTGCTGCGAGGTTGTCAAAAGAAAGACAGAGGAACAAATTAATTTTTTTCCAGCAGTATGTGTGATGTTATGTTGCTTCCTTTTTGTTTTTCTTCCTACCTCATTCCTTTGCTTCCACACCCACTCTACCCAGGCCAGTAGAGAATGACAACACCTTAAGGATCAAAAATGAGAAGACGCGCTCACTGTTGCTGTTTACCAATGTGACAGAGAAACATTTTGGCAACTACACTTGCTTTGCTTCAAACCGTCTGGGTTCTTCCAACGCCAGTATGCTGCTGTTTCGTAAGTTATCACAGAATGCCAGTACATTCACACTCTGCACAGCGCACATGCATGCAAAAACAGAAAGTTCTAAATATGTTCCGGTTTATCTTTTCTCACTATCAAGAGTCAGACAGGTCTTTCTGCTGCCAAAAATATAGGCAATGTCTGTTTTTTTCCTCTACAAACGGCAGTTTGTTTTCTCAGCCTTCAGCTCCCCTCTTTTTCCCATTTCCGTTACTCCTCGCCCCATTAAAGCTTTGCTTGCCTATATTATAGCTTCTCTCTCTTCCACCCGCTCCCACACACACACACACACACTCACACACACGCACATTTCTCCTCCATATGCATTCCTGCCTGTACACACAGACTGTCGCTCTGTTCTGTCCTGTTACTCAAGAAGTTGTCATTTCTCTCGAGCCCAGTTCACATTAACCGTCCCCAATGAACGATTTCCTACCCTTCCATTTTCCATCACCCTCCCTTTAGTGCATTTGGCATTACCATCTTAAGTGAGTCCTTCATCTACCCCTTTTTTTCTTCTTTCATTCCCTTCCCCATTATCTCGTCCGGTCTTCCTTCAATGACTCACTCCTCCGCCAGACCCATACATCTTTCTGCTCTCTTTTTTCACTGCGGCAGCCACTTCTGTCAGCCTATCTCTCCATCATCTGTCCTTCTGCCTTCTCTCTCTCTCCTCCTAATCTTCTACTGCCATCATTAGAACACAACCAGCCTCACACAAAGAAGTCCAACCATAATCGGATACTTTTAAAGTATCTTTATTTATAAGATGTCCCTGGCTGTCATTGCCTCACCTAACTTTATTTTCCTGCTTTTCTACCTCTTATTACACCATTTTAAAAGTACCGCATGTGGCATTTTAACACCAGCAACCCTCAGCGACATCAAAACTGGCGCGTTATTGTAATTACCCTCTATCAATGAGTCCATTACTGAGACTATTTGGAACTCTCCAGTAGCTTTCACTTTACACTGATACACTTGAATCTAAGCCACCAGGATCAGTGCTTTTAAAACAAGCAAACTGCAAACAGCTAAAAAGAAAAAAGGAAATAATTAGGGGGTTTCATGGTTGCCCTTTTAAAGCTCCATGCCTCAAATATCATGCTGTTGATAATTTCAAATAATAACTTCGTTTATTTTTCCAGACAAACACACTTATACATCCGTGTTTAGCAGACTGAGCTGGGGCTGTTTAGGCTTCAGCAGGTTTAGCTCATCTAGAGCAACATGGGCTACACAGCTGAAAAAAGATGCTTTCAATCCCAACTGATGTTTGTAGCTGACCACGACAAGGAAGAAAATTTCTAAACATAAACCTTAAGGTTGTGTTCTGTATTTACAATAATCAGACTCACAGTATGAATCAAACCTACTCATTTAAAACAAACGGCTTGGACATCTGCTTAACAAAAAATGTGTGTATTTATTTTTACGATTGATTTCATCTGTTGTTTTTGGTCAAACAAAAAAGATACGTCAATACTACTACATCCAGAATTATCTTCCTTACATGATCATTTTAACTTTTGTGAAAAAATACTAAACAGACACCAAAATTCAGGGCTGTGCAAAAAAAAATGTAACATATATTTGTATTCTTCAAAGAAGAATGTTCAAATATTACCCTGTTTTGGGCAACTAACCATTCTGTAAAAGTGCAACTTTACAAGAAACATGCGTAAAAGTTTTGATTGATTTTGACCCTGCTTGCATAATTTTAACCTCCATTGATTTCAGAAACCAACAGAATATATTACAACTTGCATTAAAGTCTTTCATTTAAAAATTGTGTTTTTCAAGAAACTAGGAAACAAGTTTTTACGATTTGCTTTGCGGCTTGATGAGTCACAGACACGTTTGATGACGACTGGTTTAGGAAATATTTAAGTTTACTTTAATTGCACCTGCTCTCATTTTTGCTGCTTCATGCTTGGAAGTGTTTCTTGTTTGTATCACATGTTTTTATGAGTCCCAATAAGAACTCGAACAGAGTTGACACATAGCCTGTAGCTTTCCAACATGCGATGAAAGAACTTCAGATTAGCAGTATAAGAGTTTAAATGCATTTTTATCATCTTGTGTCAAACTCAGATATAACAAAGTGAAATTAATAAAACTGGCTCCCTCAGCCCTTGTTAGATTTATTTTGACATCTTGCAGTCAAAAGCTTTTACAGAGACAATGCATATTGGAAACCATTGTTTATCATTAAATAAATCAAAGCACACTGTCAGCAGCAAGAAAAAGATAAATTTATGCCTTGTTTTTAGGAAAAGAATATTACATAAATCAAGCTACAAATAGATATAAATGAAGTCTTCTGTGAAAACCCTCAGAATATAGAGAAGGAAAAAAATGTAAATTATGATGGATGTTAGTGCTACTCATGTGGAGATTTTCCCCTCGGAGTATGAAAACTCATTTTCTTTGTGTTTCTAACTTTGCATTTGTCTCTCCTCCCTCTTGCCCTCCCTTCCCTGTTTTCTTTTTCAACCCATTATTTCTTTATCCAGGACCAGGGGCCCTCCAGGGACGAGGGACCGGTTTACATGCAGGGATGAGTGCGAGCGTGTGTGTTTGGATTTCTCTTTCCGCTGTTCTTCTGCTCAAAGTGTAATGATCACAGTGCGTTTGGAATCGCCCTCGAATATCCCCGGAAGCCCTACTTCCCTCCTCTGCTCCCTCCCCGTCGCCCAAGGAAAGAAAATACGGAAATGAAATTCTTTAATTACGAACCCATCACTGTGAACAAAAAGAATATGCATTATTCCAGGAGCCATCAAATCACTGCATCAGACGCACGACAACTCCTTTCTCTTCCCCACCTTCAAAAATCTGCACCCTCGATTCAATTTTGAATTCAACTAATTATTATTAATGTACTTTTTCCTGTTTTTCTCCTTCTCACACACACACACACACACACACAATTTGTCTCTTTTTGTCTCCAAAAATTACTTCCCCCCCATCACCTTCTTTTCCTCCCAGTGGGATGATGTTAGTAGAAAGTGTATATTCCTGTTAGTGAAAAATGAGAAAACAGATCATCTAACAACTGGATGGTCATTTATGTAAGATACTGCACAGACAATTGACTGAACTACAATGTTTGCCTTATGGAAATATTACATCAAATCACAATACTTTAGTGGTTATTTATGGAATGAAGGTAATGTTGTGGTACTGACAGTCACCTTTTGAAAATTGTCCAGCTGGTGTTCATGTAAAGTTTAACCCTTTGATCACACACTGAAAAGTGACACACGTGTATGGATTTTTTTATTATTATTTTAACTGCGTAGCAGTGAACCTGCTATAAATGATGTCAAAATGTATAAAACAAAAAAGGGTGGGTGGTGACGGCATCAGTCTCCATAACCCCTCTGTAAGATGTGTGTGGGGGGGGGGTTATGCTAAGGTTTCGCATGTAGCCCTCACAACCCAAACCTTTTTTTTTTTAACTCTCCCTGCCCCTCTGTTCAAAGTGCTTTGTCTAGTTGCCCTTCGCATTGCTATAGTGTTCTCAGCTGTGTGCCAACACCCCCTGCCCCCCCGCTCCTCCTTCCCATCCTTCACCCCCCCCACCCCCCGTGTAAATATATGCAGTATGAGGCCATGCCGGCAGAGTCGAGACGCTTCGCGTCAAACAAGATCTCCAGCAAGCCTCGACTTCAATCCAGTCTTCTGAAGCAGCAAGAGACTGTCAGCTGACAAAAATATCTTCTGCTTCAAAGCTGCAACTCCATCTTCTTTGTCGCTTGTTGATAGCATGTTCTGGTTAGAGATGTTCCTGTTGTGAGTCTAAACACTACCTTCCTCCCTCCTCCCTCCTCCCTGCACTGTGTCTGTTTTACTCTGCACCTGCTTTTACTTTTTTGGTGTTAATAATACTACAGCTACTGATGATGATGATAATGATGATGTTAATAAGTATTTGATTAACTATGAATAGTAATTCCATGTGAGGAAAAAAAATGAACAAAATTTGATTGTGAAAGGTTGTGCTTGGGGGGAAAAAAAAGACAAAAGTTTTTATACTTTACTCACACACATGCAACTTCAATGGAGGAAAAAAATATATAAAAAAGGTGTAAAGTCTCTGAAGTGATGTGCTATATTTTGCCATTACAAGCTTTTAAAGACACATTTGAAATTGTTTAAGAAATGATGTCATTTGAGTTCAGAAGCGGTGACTGGTGATGTAATTTATCATTTGTAACAGTTTAAGTATTTGACTCTCTTTGCTACGCTTTTAACAGAATCAAACACACAGTTCCAGCACATTTGTCAACTCATCGTGGTATTTCCTCTACGACCATGCTAGATAAAATGATTTGGATCCATGTCAGTCTCTGGTTGTGGCTGTAAGTCTGCTTTTGTTCTGCCAGGCCGTGAGGAGATAAAGATGTAATTATCCATTACCTGTGGCTGGCTGAGCGGAGGAGCTTCACCTGTCCTTCCTGCCGCCCAGTTATGGCCCCCATAAATCAAGCTCAATCCTGCCACTGACAGGAATCCTCTTCAAGGACAACCTCGCCTTGGTGCGTCGCTACACCCTCCAGTGTGCACCTGTGACATGTAGGCATGAGCACTACAAACCCCCAATGGCGCCGTTATTTAGCCACTTCCCCTGCAAAGCACAAACTGTGGGAGGAAAGCCCATATTTCAACATGGTGGCTTTCAGTTTGTCTCTGAAACACTGTTTTGCTAACAAGCAGCGACTGTATGCAAATCTGTCACGACAAGCCTGCACGGAATGATGAGTTTACCTTGGCTGAACTCTGACAACAACAACAAAAGTGGGGAATTAGTCAGCATTGAATCAAATGGATGAATGTGTTTTATTCTTTTGACTTTAGTTTCAAACCAGCAATAACCCCTAATTTTACTGTGCAGGAGATATGAGTCATGGTTCAATCTGTGGTGTAATATTTGAAATTATCTGCCGTTAACAAGCTCAATGAAATAAGTCTGTTGTTGTACTTTTATTGTGTACAGTCCACTGAGATGATTGTGAAGCTTTGTTTAAATGACCCTCAATCTTGGACGCTACATGTTGTATTCAAGAAGTCGTTCCTTCCGCGGTGTATTTGGATCGTCTGTGTTAAAGAACGCATTGTTGTGCATGCACCTCTTGCTCCGAGAACAATGATGGATTCCATTTCAAGCACAATAGCAGGTCGTTTTGTCAGCAAGTCTCTTTTTTTTACTGTCCCTGTCACGTTTTATTGTCTTTTATGACCATTTCTTTTTTTTTTTTTTGTTATTCACACGCTGTTTTACGTCAGCTGGACATTCCAGTGACCCACAACATCTGTATGTACATAATCTGTTGTTGATGAAGAGAAAAAGAAGATAAAATTATGGACAAAAAAACTACATTCTGTCATGTTTGTCAGCGTGGGTTTGAAAAGAGCATGTCAGTAGTTGTGCGACAGTGGATTTAAGAAATATATATATATATATTATTTTCAGGTTTTGTGGGTAGATGGTTCAGATGAAAAGCAAAACAAGAACAATAACTGAGAACTGGAATGTGAGCATTTCTTCAGTCAGTTTTTATCTTAAATAACACGTTTGTGGTTTTACAAGTTTTAGGCTTTAAAGCTTTATTATAAAACGTGCAGCCAGGAGAGAAACCTAAATTGATTTAGCTTAGGTTACAAGTCCTCCTTGTGTTCACTGGTGCGCATGAAAAATGTCCAATTTCTTCTGCAGATTTAAACTCTTTCAGTGTATTCTATTGGGTGTTGAACGTGATGGGGGGGGAGAGAGACCCTGTGTTTGTCAGAGAGCCACGTGTTTCTGAAAACTGCTTTCTATCATTCTGGTTGTTTCCTTAGAACCAATTTAAAACTACCAGATCACACGTGGATGCTTTTATATCCTAAAAAATAATCTGAACACCTAAAGTAAAAGCCTTTGCACAGTGCTGTATGTGTTTCACACGTGTGTGAGTAAAAATGCAGATCCCCTAGAGTGCAAAATTTAAGGGTAGATGAGGTTCCTGCTGAGAGAGCACCCGGGCTGACGAGCCTGTGGGAGGATATCCTGACAATGCACATTCAAAACCTGAAAGCCAGGGGGAGATGGGATGACTCTAACCAGACAGTGAACTCTTCGTTTAAGGAAAGGAGACAGACAGGCATTCATATTGCATTTCTAAACTTGAGCGCTGTGGTCTTCCCCAGGGTAAGGTGTAGCACGCACTGTTTGCGATTGCACCATGTAATATGAATCTTATTAACATAGCCTTGATCACAAATGCAGTCTGGCCTATTTCAAGTGTGTAAATAACACCCCAACTGGGGTTCAATGAGTTTACAGTGATATAAACAAGACCATTCCTCAGCCTCTAATTATATTCAGCATACCCTGATGAGAAAGTGTTGATTGTCTCCTGTAGCTGAAGGTTATGATGATTTGTTTAGAGAAGTGTGTCATGAAACTGTCATTTAGAGCTCACAGAACTGGAGACACTTTACAGAATATAGTATTATATTGCACTTGGTTGGGGCATTTTGTTTGTTTTACTTGTGTTTTGTAAGATTTGTTCCTGATTTTTTAAAATAATAATTTAAGTCAGCATATATATTTTTTTGTGTAAAATAAGTAAAAAATAAATTTTAAGAATATAATTGTAAAATTATGCTTATTTTTAGAGCGAGGTGCTTTTAGTAAAAAGGGTCGGGTAACTGTTCATTTAGGGTGATAAGAAAGATCATAAACTGGGCTCGTGAGTTTATATTTTTGCTTCAAAGCCGTCGATGAAGAAAAATTAAAGTTGTGTAAGCTTGGTGGTATAATATATCACATGCTTTGTTATGTGGCAGCAACCTCAGACAGAATCTTTTCTTACAACAGCTTTCCTGCACAGAGCAGGTCCTGGACAGACTTTCAATCCAGAACACAATAGTTAATCAATACATTTGACTGAATGGCTTTGGAATAGAGCAATTTCTTCTCAGCCCAGGAAAGTGAATTGATCAAGTGTCTATAACCCAGCCTTAGAACAGAGAGCATAATTCATCATGCCTGATACAAGACACCCCTAATTGCACATCGATTTTAAGCCCTTCTTTGAAACTATTTGGCTAGGCTATAATGTCAGCTCAGTAAACTATGAGTTCAGAGCCATGAATTGGATCCAGGGAGTGAAGAATTAATCAGTTAGTTTTCTTTTTCGAAGTGTATTTATTGCTTGTTTTTCCACGCTGTTACTAGTACATGAATTCTCTGCGCAATTTTGAGGCAGCAACTCGTGTTTATAGAAGTTATTTGTCGAATGTGTCCGAAAAAGGAAAACGTACAAGTCTATTTGAGTAACAGTAAAATATGTACTATAGATGAAGTTTAATTTGCGAGAAATTGCAGACATGGCAGCACCAGAGTCAGTTTTTCAAAAGGATATGCTACACCAGACTGACAATTACATATGAATCAATATCATTACGCCAAATCCCCTGTTTGTGTCCTTTACTGCAAAGCATGCCTAATTCCCATATATTATCCCAATTATCCATTGTTTACCAGCAGTTTCAGGCTCTCATGGGCAAAGTCAGTGTTGTAAGTTTATTAAGGCACAAAACGATTTTAGTACGAGTATGCACTGCAAATATGAATGACACTGGGCATGAGTACTTTGGATGGATGGGTGGATGGATGGGTGGATGGATGGATGGATGGATGGATGGATGGATAGATAGATAGATAGATAGATAGATAGATAGATAGATAGATAGAT
>JAVKLF010000042.1:4204500-4215001 GCA_034783495.1 Millerichthys robustus
TAGATAGATAGATAGATAGATAGATAGATAGATAGATAGATAGATAGATAGATAGATGGATGGATGGATGGATGGATAGACCGGTCTTATCCCCTCCTCACCGTGGCCACAGATGGTGTCTTCTTGTCAGTCAGTCACCTCTCTTAAAAACTGGATCATCCAGCTAATTAACAGCATGCCATACTCCACCAGCTGAGCAACAGCAACATTCGTCCGGACCACGCAACACAAAGGAGGAATCTCGCCCACCATGTCTTCCCTAGTCATTAAGTCGCCCACCTCACATCTCCAGCATAGAAGGAGCACCATTACTTGGCCTCTGTGAATTACCAGCCCACACTTGGCATTTTGCTTGTCAGTCAACCGATGGGTAAATATCGGTTGTGGTGCTGAGGACTGACAAGGGAGAACTTGGATTTCTTTCACGAGTGACAGACACAACTGGTATTTTTGTGCTGATTAAATATTGCAGAGAAGGAAACCAAACTGAGGCGCAGACGCAGATACACCAAACTCCTGTGTGAGCTGCACTGAAAGCTGTGACAGGACAGTCAGGGTCTGAACGCCTCAGGAAGGAAATAAGTGCTAAGTGCAGAAATAGAAATGTGTCCCTTGGAAACTACTAACAATTTTTGTTTGAGGAGATCTTCTGTGTCTAATTGTTGGCGTGAACTGACTCTGGTTCTGAATGTGGAACACATTTCTTTGTTCTCACTCTCTGAACACACACTTAAATTCTTTAAATCTTGCCTGTATCTGTCAAAAGGATAATCTGTAAAAATGTTCTCCCACCCGTCTTTGCTCCAGGTCTGCCCACGCTGCTGTTATTAGAAATTCTGAGTGCAAATCTTTAGAGTCAGTTATCAAATGCATGTTGAAGTGTACATTACACTCAACCAAGAGCAATTCAAGGGATTTCATGTTTCCTGAGCAGTATTTGTGCATGCGTGTGTGTATTTTCTGATGGGGCAGGTTGTGTGTTTCATTCATAGCATAGACCTGAATTGCAGGCATCTATTACATTTCCTGAGATGTTATCAATGTAAACACAGAATGAAAGAAGCATATTTGTTTTCCATCCTGAAAGATGTTATGAGGTATGAAGCAATGATTGTGAATCTTTTTTTTTTTACTTGGTTTTAGTTGCTGATCTTGTCTTTTTTTACTTTTTTTCCCTTTTTTAAAAAATATCCACATTGTGGAAAATGATATCAAGTGGCAGGAGACAACAAAAAAATAAAAGTGTTTTGTTTTTAACTGATTCAGTTTATGTGATTTTTTTTTTGTTTGTTGGAAGTGTGGCTGTGTGGTTAGAACGGAAGTGAGGTCAAGCAGCTGCTGCGCCTTGTTTTTCTGCTTCCTGCTGAGAAAAGAGCCTCAGCTTTTGTTGTGTTTGCAGATTTAACGTTGGCGTTTGATTTTAAATGTCTGATGCATGTGGTTTGATGGTACTCACATCAAACTGTTTTCTAACATTTGGTAGAAAAAAAGGTAAATCCAACAAATTGGACTTACCTAGATGATTATCTGGATATGCTGCTGTTATCAGTCTTAGCTGTGAAAATCATGGCAGTTTAGCCACTTTTATTCTGCCACGCAACATAAACGCCATGAAAAATTATCTATAATTTATTGGCTCACTGTGGTCACAATCATTAGTTATTGTTCAGTTTTTTAAAAACAAAGTTCATTTGTTGTAATTAATGCACTTTTTTAGAGCAAATCTTATTTTTTTCTTAATTAAACCAATTAGATTTAAAGACGTCAACTCTTTCTTCAACTTGAAACAGAGTTCCTCTTGCTACATTTGACAACTAAGATTTTCAGTTTCCCTTCTAAAAGGACACATAATTAAATTTATTAGACTCATTAGAGCATTCAGAACATTCACATCAAGAGAAACTCAAAAGGCCCACACCAAAACAAGAGTTTTGCAAAATGTCAGGATTTTTCAGGGTTCATTTTCAAGAATTTGTTTCTATAGCTAAAGATAACAATATGATTTCAGCTTTTAATTTCATGGGTTTTTTTTTTTTTCATTTTATTTTATTTAATCTTACAAATACAGTAAAGTGATGCTGTGGTGTAAAAAAAGCAGCACTGATGAGGAAGAAATATTCAGATCAGCAATGAGTTGCTGACTGTTGCGATGTGGTTTCTAACAGCGTACAGACAAAATGTCTAATTGCATTTTAACATACCGACACGTGTAGTTTTTTAACCTATCGGTCACTGAGACTCAGGTTTCTGCTGAGACGTGACCTATTAATGAACCGTCACCTCTAACCATCGTGCAGCAGATGAAAAAAAAAGCTGAGAGCAACACAATGGAAGCTCAGTAAGCTTCAAGCTAAAGTGAGCCTGAGGGATCATTTCAAGCTTGGAGTGAGAAACAACAGCAGCATGACAAAAAGTGCTCATCTGAGTTTGGTTGTGATGCTGGCAGGCCAAATTACAGGTCAGTCTGAATCCAAGTCAGGTGTTTTTTGGTTTTTTTCTTCAGTTTCCTTTACAGTTTAAACAACTGATTTGTATCAATTTACTGTAGAGTTGTAATATGATACCTTGAAGTTACTATTCCTGTCCTTTTTCTGATTTGTTGCAATGAGATATAAATAAAAAGTACTCATTGCAATGTCATGAAGACGCTTACATCGATAGGTAATGCATAATAAACGAAAAAATATGTAGGCGAAATACGAGAACTGCTGTCAACAGCTACGTTTTTGTCTACCTAAAATACTGAAAAAGTCAAACAAAAGTCAGCAATGGCAAAATTCATAGAAGAGCTGTTTGAGATTGAAAAGTCCAACAAATTTGATGTATTGGCACATATTTAAGATCAGATTTGTTGAGTCTGCAGGTAAAAGTGATTTGTTTGTGCGAGTGTGTACCTTCATTTCAGAACCATATTTCAAAAAAATCTACAGGGGCCTTCAAGCTTCTAACTTGCTTAATTTAACTCCTAGTCTGAAGTAGGATCAATGTCACGTGTTTTCATGCTAGACAAAAATAAATAAAATTATATTTGTACAATGTTGTTTATGGATATTTCCTCACATTTCAAAAGCTTTGAGATTTTGAGAAAGTAAACAGTTTTTGGATCATCAAAAAGTGTTGGCAGCATTTGTATTTTTCCATTTTGTTAGACATGGATCCATATTAGAACAACCTTCTTTATGTAAGTATTCTTGTTGTCATTTGTAACACCACCATTGTTATAGCTGTAACTCCAATAGTCACTCAAAAAGTGCATTTACAGAAAAGTGTCCTTATCTTCACCTTCAGAATGACTCGGACACAAGTCGGGCCAAAGGAATCTGTGACATCCTTTTTCTACCAACCTCTAAACACCCAGTTAGACCTTTAAAGTTTCTGTTGTTGAAGTATCTTGTATACCACATTGTACTAATGGCTCCGTCTTTAGGCCTGACAGCGGCACCAGAGGGACTGAGTGTTGGACAGTATCCTCCATCTCTAACTGTCGTGCGGGGTGAGACGGCAACACTGTGCTGTCATTTCAAAGTGGAATCTCTGAAGTATGGGGTTCGGTGGTTTAAAATGAAGTCGGGGAAGCAGCTCATCCCGAAGTCACCAAGGCAGATCTTTGTGGAGAAGAATCAAAGTTCCTCCCTGGTGATCACCCAGGTAACACTGGAGGATTCTGGATGGTATTACTGCGAGGTGAACGTCCTGCACAAAGACCCGGAGAGAGGAAACGGCACCGAACTCTTCGTCCTGGGTGAGAAACAAATAGATAGTTTCAGAAACTATTTCTTAGGCGTCACTGGGTTTTAGAGGTGTTCCTATGTTGGTAATTATGTCTCATTTGTATTGTCTGTGTACCTGAGCCACAGTGTGTAAGTGTGGTCCATGCATCACCGTAAAACGAATGGCCGGGCTCAATCTATAAAAATTCAAGTCGTGAAATTCCCTTTGAGTTCATCTTTTTGCCTGAGCAGTTTCATGACAGATCTAGAAATAATCACCCCAGCACGATTCGCTGTGCCTTGTATTGATCTTGCCCAGGGAATTGAAACTCACCAGAAAACAAGGCAGGGAGGGATGGCCAAATTATTGTGTGGAAATCCTTCATGCGGAAGAAAAGCTTTCTTTTGATTTCCCCTGAATGCAATGTTGTTTACACCAGACACTAATATTCTACAGTTTTGCACATTTTATATTCATTAAATACTTTCTTTAAACATTCTTTTTGGATAATTATTTTCCCATTTTTTTATGTTGGCGTCACGGCGGCGCAGTGGTTGGAGTTGTTTCCTCTCACAGAAAAGGTTGCAGGTTTGATTTCTGGCCTGGGACCTTTCTGAGTGGAGTTTGTATGTTCTCTCCATGCATTTATGGGTTTTCCTACAGACCAAAAACATACATGTCCAGTTAATTGGCAACTCTATATTGCCCCCAGGTGAATGGGGGGAGTTTTTGATCAATGTTTACCACCTTTGTCTGTTTGTCCCAAATAGTTTTTTCACGAATATCTATGTAACAAAATGCAACAATAATTACTGCATTTTTTTTTTATTCCAGCCTTTGTATCCCTGTGTTCTGCATTAAGGTGATCAAATCTAACAAATCGTCTTTGTTCTGTGTTCTTCTCTTACTTTTAGCCCCTCCTTCTGCTCCTAAATTATTCCTCCAGATTCCTCCAAACCCACAGACCGATCATTGGGCTCTCATTTGTCTCACGGGAGGATTCCATCCAAGTAGGGTCACCCTCACCTGGACCTACCACAGCGCTAAAGCTGATATCGATCACCTGTCAGATGCCAATTGCACCCTCCCTGCCAACAACTCTCATGGCAGCTTGCCTGAGCCCCCAGCTGACGGAGCCCTGCTGTCTTCAGATTGGTTTGTGAAGTCTGCAGCTGCACACCAGTCACAGTGTCTCCTGATGACGGACAACCACAGCCTGGATGTGTATCTGCTCAGTGGAATTCTCCTCCCCAAAAAACAATCCATGGAAGCTGGGATAACGTTCACATGCTGGGTGAAAGACCACCCTGCTATGAACAATTCTCTGATTTCTTCCTTCACTTGGGGTAAAGATAGAAAGAAAAATCAATTCGTCTTTTTTTATATAAACAGCAGAAATTTGTATTCAGTTGTTGTTTTAGTTTATTTTTCACATGTCAAATTCACTTTTAGAAGCTGGCTTTTACTCAGTGTTCAGGATTGAAAATTGCTACTCATAGAAATTGTGCTTATTATTTTACTTTAGTGTGACAGGTTGTTTTAAATATTATGATAACTGCTGTATGATAGGAAGCCTGTTCGCTATATGAATCACTGCTGTTAAAGGAAGAGCACAAATCAATGCAAAGGCACTTATTTTAATTGTAAGCAAGCCTGTAAAAAAAGTCATAAAATTCTAAATTGATCTACTTATTTCTTTAAAGCAGAAGTTTTAAAACAACAGACGATTAATGTGATTTCTTTTGTTGTGGGTGAGATTTAAAGTCAACTCTGTTGAGCAAACCTGAACTTTATTTTAACCAACGTCATAAAAAGGTTGCATTTAGTTTGCAGAATGTTACCATTGGATTGACTCCAAAAGATATTCAGTTGTAGATATATCTCCAATGGTTATGTTCTACAAGTTTCATTAAATTTGTCCCGTGGGTCGTCAGCTATTTTGGCAACAGACAGACAAACTCGTGGGCAAAAACATTATCGCCTGCCTTCCTCCTTCTGGTGGCAGGTGATAAAGAGGTATCTGTGATTCTTACAGAACTGCATTCTGCCACATTAACTCAGACAGAAACAAAAACAGAAACATTCAACCTAAATCTGCTACAGGGAGATGAAGAAAAGAGGAACTTCCAGAAAGAAGAGGCTCTTTTAACGTCCACAGTGAAGACACGGGCCAGCTGCCTCCAGTTCTTATCAGCATTAATTATTTGAAAACCTGGAACACGAACACACACACACACACACACACACACACACACACACACACACACACACACACACAGAGAGAGAGAGAGAGAGAGGACCAAGGGAAAGCAACTTATTTACAAAAACGTTTTTATAAGCCAAACATTTTGTGTATCTGTTGAGTCACTCTCCTCAAAACCAATAAATAAACTAAAGATGTCCAAGTGTGTTCAGCCCTTGGAGGAGTTTTAGCAGTCAGTCAAGTGAATGAATGAATTTATGTAAGTTCTCTGTTTGCCTAAGGCCCGATATTCCAAATGACACGTAGGTCCTTGGTGACATTGGTTTCTTAAACTGAAAGCTGCTTGTCTGTCTGCTCTGTTTTAATGTTTATGTGCTTCAGACCTTGATCATTCCAAGGTCTTAAATTACCTGCAACAAGGCACAGTTGAACAAATTTATGTTTTTTCTTGTCAATGTTTCAACACTCATCCACTTTGAGATGAGAAAAGGAGTTCATCCACTAAAGTCAATCAGCCCTACTCTCAATAGCTTCTTTTCTTTTACTTTTCAGATGCCTCTCCAAATGAACTTATTACATATCTGAACATCCTAAAGTTGTGTTTCCTCTCTGCGGTGACTCTTGTGTTTTTCCTGGAAGGTGAGACCTACTTAGCACGAATTACAGAAACCTATTAAAAAATCGTGTTTAATTTCTGCAATCTTGTTTTCCACAGCAGTCAAACATGCTTGAGTGCAGCGAAAATGATGCCTGCCATGCGAAAACAACATTTCTCCCTGCCTTCGGCAAACACGGACATGTGCGTGCACGTGCAACGTGCATGTGCACGTGCACGCACACTCACATGCAGTGCCATTTTTTTTTTTTTTTTTTTCTTATTGTCTTATCACCGTAACCTATCACACACACTGTTCGGAAAAAGTCAACACTGACGCAACAACCAATTACTGTCTTTCAGGAAACATGAAATGAAATAGGAGAGGAAATAAAAACTGGACTGTTGGTGTTCAGAGTGGCTCATCTCAGCAGGCCAACCTTTGACAAACAGCTTCATACAAATTCAAGTCCAGAGACATCACAAGAAAATGGATTCTGAACTACATATAAATGATTTCCAAAGATGCCTCCCTTATGTTTGATGTTTGTTTTAAATCTTGTTTGTTTACGGCATGCTCATTGGTCCATGTGTGCATAATATCTTTTTTGTTATTTACTGTCCTCTAAATCCTAATTCGTTTCTTTACGCACATCAAAGCTGATTATCTGTAACTTTTTATCACCGCAGCACGATGACGAACATGCTTTTTTAATTTGTTCGTTGCATCAGTGGCTGGTAGCCCGCGTAGGTTAGGCATTCACTGATGTTTGAATGCTTCGTACGTTTTTATTCATTTGTCGTAAAAAAAAAAGGTGCAGTGATTATCTCAACCTCCATAATTTGTACAAAACAGGATTTCAGGATTCTGCTTGTGCAGAAGATGTGTTCATGTTTGCATCATAAAAGGTGAGGAGTTGATTCATATGTTGGAGGAAATTCATGTTAAATTTAGCCGTGAACACAAAAGCTATTGCCAGAAATCATGATTATGATTCCTAAAGCATGCAAATAAATCTATGGTGTAACCAGATTAGCGAAGCTCAAAACAGTCTTTTTTTGCTGAATAAAGTTCTGATTACTCACATGTAATCCACTTTTTCTTTTATCCTTTTTTAAATAAGATATATCCGCAACACGACTGAGCTGAGGATGACTGAAACATTCAGTGGGAACAAGTCATTCACTCTTTCAAAACCAAATTAGTTTTATCTCTTCTCTCTCATGTAAACCCAAACACAGTGACTTCTTGTTAAGTTATGTTCCTTCCAAAGTTAATGATTATTTGATTATACTTACTTGTAAAAAAAAATGGGTTTGTGTTGGACACATTTTCTTCCTCTTGTGATGTGTGGACTCATTGCACAACTAGATTATCAGACTGATATCTTTACGAAATACTCTGAGTCATTAATTATGTAAAAGCTCTTTTTATATGATTTGTATATGAAAATAAGGCTTCTTTGTTTTACAAGACATTAAAAAATCTGTAAAAAAAAAATTTACAAAATACAGATAATTGTGATTGAATAAAAATGTTGCGCAACACATACAGATAAATTTTAAAAGTTACATAAATTCTTGTTTATTTTCAACATCCTGTTTCTTTTCTTCTTGCAGCCAATAACGAGCACGTTGCTGCAAACAGACAGCATATCATGTTTGTGATTAAAGCAGCATAGAACGCTTCATCGCTTTCGTGAAGAAATAACGGCTCTTGGTTAGGTGTTGTTTTCTTGCGGTCTTGTTGTCATGTCTCCACAACACCCTACTGCATTATGGGAGTTATTATGAAACCTGGCTACTTAATGCAAGAGATGCTTCTTTTATTTTCTGTGACAGGTCAAGGCAGCCTGTCTCTGCAGCTTTGCACAGTACACTGCATTGGAAAATTGATGCAGCTTTCTCAGGCAAACAGAAGGTTGCATCAAATCAGAAGTTCATCAGAGAGTCAAACAAACCGTGCCGCAGTGTTTACAGCCAAGCCGTTTTCATGTCTGTAAAAACATAAACATGGTATTAATTTCCTGCTTGCAGAAATGAAGAAATTAGAGGAGGCTGCTGCTCCCAGTTCCCTTCCTGTCAACTGTGATAGCATTGATCTCCTCTTGTTTGTGTTCTTTATCTTTTTCGGTCTCATTATTTCCCCCCCACAAGGCCTGGCACATGTGACAGGACAGGCACCTGCGGAGCTGACTTTTAACCCCTTCTGTCATTTTACTGACAGTTCCTCTCACGGCAGATGAGGAGAAGTAGAAAATAAAAGGGTCCAGACACGTGTTGAAGGTGCTGCATAGAAGGGCCTTGTCTCTCCATGCAGGGCTTTTCTTCATAATGAAACCCACAATGTGTGAGACGTTGTAAGGGCCAAAGCACAAAGCAAAAACCAGTAGTGTTCCCAAAGCCATTCCAATGGCCCGGAGGCGGCGGCGGCGGTCAATGTGTTGCAGATTCGACAGAATCCTGATGAAGTTGATGTAGCAGAAACTGGAAATGAGGAAAGGGATGCAGAAAAGCACCACACACAGCTCCAGACGCACAGGAAGGAGGACCTTCAGCTGCTCGTTGGTAAAATTTTCATAACACACCTCACTCTTGATTTCACCGGTGCCAAAGGTAGAGTTTGAGTGGCTTGTCTCTCCAATAAAAGGCACAATGAACACAATGCTCAGATGAAGGAAGGAAAAAATCCAGAAAAAGATGCTGGCACCAACAGCATACACTGGTCGTCGCTTCAGGGTGTGCTTGATGGGGAAAGCTACACCCAGGTAGCGCTCGACGCTGACAGCTGTGAGGAAGAAGGTGCTGGTGTAGATTGTCATATAAAAGACAAAACCAGATACTGGGCAGAGGGCATAGGGCAGCTCCCACTTCATGTTGTTCATGGCCTCCTGCATCTTGAAGGGCAAAAACAGCAGGAAGAGGAGGTCAGAGATGGTCAGGTTGAGGAGAAGGATGTCAATTGGTGTGGGTCTCTGCCTCACTTTCTTTAGAAAGGTGTAGAAGGCCAGGACGTTTGCTGGGAAGCCCAGCACAAAAGTAATGATGTAGACAGAAAGGCACAGGCCGGTGTGGCACTCCTGCATGTTGGCTTCAGCGTTAATCTCTCCGAACTGTCAGGATTTGAGACGTGTCACATTATGTCCTTGGCTCTGACTCTGGAGGTGAATAGACTGCCGCACAGGGAGGTTTGATCTGTCAGGCAGTCCGAAGCACAAAGCACAAAGGCTTCTTATTAGGTCAGTGGCCTGGAACAAACCCGAAAAGGCAACGTGGCTTCCCTGTCCCCACCAGTAACCCAACACTCATCGTTTCCTCAAGGGCTCTGAGCTCTGCTGATAAGAGAAAATGGACCGAGATTACCACACTGACACCAGAGTATTTCAAACTAGATCTCATTTGACACTTGGATAAAAATATGCACTGTTAAGTTACAGCTAATGTTAGAAATTTCTGTTCCTTAAATGTTATTTTCTGCACCTCAGAATATATTGAGATATGTGTACTAGTTGATAATTGGTCTTATGAGTTTGTACACACACCATACTGTAAATATGCAGCAACAATGCTTTTATAATGAGCTTCCAGATCATTGTTTTACTTTATGTTCAAATAGTTGACATGCTGTGAAAATGATGTCCCTTATAAACTTACGATTAGTTAATTACACAAGAGAAATTGGTGTCTAAGAGTTTCTCAGCACTTGTTGCCAGCATTCTGCATTTTTTGTGAGTAAAATACAGACTATAGGCAAATGCAAGAATGAAAAGAGTTTAAATTTATTTTAAGGAATGTAGAGTGTCTAAATGACGCTACATTATCTTACCTTTTAAGTACAAGACCTCTTCAAGTGACACGGCATAATTTGTGACTGAAACTTGGCTTTTATAGACTAATCAGAAAGAAAGAGGAAGTGGGCTGTGTGTGTGTGTGTGTGTGTGTGTGTGTGTGTGTGTGTGTGTGTGTGTGTGTGTGTGTGTGTGTGTGTGTGT